>JAGFBZ010000790.1:0-251889 GCA_018398805.1 Hirundichthys speculiger | reverse complement strand
ATTTTATCAAACAAATAACAAAATAAACATTTAATATGTGAGAATTTGAGAATTACCTTCTGCTGCCACTAGATGGTGACAAAGACCATTCTTTAAAGGTAAATTGAATGTCTGACAACTGTTTTTTTCTTTAAAAAAAAGAAAATTAAATTGTGTAAGCATGTGAAAATTAGAACAACTTTTCTATTCATGTTTCGTTCTCACGATGACACACTGATAAAAAGTTACAGTTAGTTTTCACTGTCAGTCATCATCAATGTCTTTACTACTAATTGAACAGGTTTGAGATACGTCAGCTCACCTCAGTTGGAGTAGGGATGCGTAACCGCAACAAGCAGGTCAGCACATTACAGGACCCATTACAGTTTGCATATCATAATGGGCTTGGGGTTGAAGACGCAATCATCTACAGTACCTGCTTCACAGAGCCCACTCTCATCTGGACCAATCAGGGAGCATTTTGGGGGTCATGTTCTTTGATTTCTCAAGTGCTTTTAATACAATTCAGCCTGCGTTGTTATGTGAGAAGCTCCATCAGTTCCAGGTGGATTCCTCCACAACTTCCTGGATTTATGACTACCACAACTCACAACTCACAAACAGACCACAGTTTGTGAGACTAAAAGGTTGTGTGTCTGAGATGGAGGTCAGCAGCATTGGAGCACCACAAGGAACTGTTCTCTCACCATTTCTCTTCATGCTCTACACCTCTGACTTCCAGTACAACTCTGAGTCCTGTCATCTGCAGAAATACTCTGATGACTCTGCAGTTGTTGGGTGTATCAGCAACTTACAAGAAGCCAAATACAGAGAACTGGTCTGTCAGTTTGTGAAATGGTGCAGTAACAATCATCTCGTATTAAATACCAGCAAAACTAAGGAGATGATTGTCGACTTCAGGAGGAGCAAGAATAAACACAGCAGTGTTTCCATCCTGGGAAAGGAGGTGGAGGTGGTGGAGGAATACAAGAACCTTGGAGTTCAGCTTGACAACAGACTGGAGTGGAAATGCAACACAGAATACCTCTACAAGAAAGGTCAGAGCAGACTCTACTTTTTAAGAAAGCTGAGATCTTTTAATGTCTGCACCAAGATGTTGCACATCTTCTATAGGTCTGTTGTTGAAAGTGCAATCAGCTTTGCAGCCATCTGCTGGGGCAGCAGCACCAGAACCAGAGACCTGAAGAGAATCAACAAACTGATCAAGATAGCTGGATCTGTGCTGGGTGTAACTCTGGATATGATTGTACAAAAAATAATGGAGGAGTCTTCACACCCTCTCCATGACACAGTGATCACACAACAGAGTGTTCAGTGATAGGCTTCTTCAGGTCCATTGCAAAACGGAAAGATACAGTAGATCATTCCTGCCAGCAGCCATTAGCCTCCACAACAAGACATCCTACTATTATTAATTCGGTATTATTATTGCTGTCATTTATTTATCATTGAAAAAAGCCATTATCACAATGTTGAATTTCCCTTCTGGGATTAATAAAGTATTTTTCATTTCATTTCATTAATCCCTTCCTAAAAACATGACATTTCCTGTTGCCAAAAGGTGGCGCTACCACCGTTCTTGAATATTAAAGCTTCTCAGTTTTCAGGATGGGACTACAAACATACCTATCCATTTTAGACCAGATTAAACAATGTAAGGTCAAGTTACAGCCAATGATTTGCACTGTGTCCCATAATGTGATGATTGTCATTGCATATCTTAGCCTTTGTGAACAGCAAAACCTTGCATAGTAGTTTAAAAGTGCTCGAAATTCAAACATTTACATATTTATTCTCAAACAACTAAATTCAATTTTGTTTCCTAACTGCTGTCAAACACGCTTTTTTATTCTACATCATGACATACTTCTTGTTGGAAACTGTCTACACCTATGTTAATATATTATTATCATAATTCTTTCAACAACACATTTTTTAAGTACTACTACTACTACTATTACTCAAAAGTAGCTTGATCTGCCAACTTGATTAAACTCTATATTATATACATTTCTACATTAACACCACTGCTAATATTAGCAGATTCTTCTTGGAATGATCCTTTCAAGCTTTTCTTCCCAAACATGCTGCCAAGAGGTCATTAATTCAGCACATTGTCCCCCTCCCCCTACTCTCTTTCACACTGTCATTTCACACGTCTCTGTTGCTGAAGCCAGAGAGAGCAGAGTTTATTTACCAAAATATTGATGTAAAATCAGAAAATTGTCCTAAAAATCTAGAAAAAATACGGAACAATTCTTGTATCTTAAGCTAACTGTCCTCATAATATTTTTGGAATTTCATTAATATTTTCAATATTTAAAAAATTACTTTTTATACAGTCACTCGAGCAGAAGTATACATTAAAATATTCGCAATAATTCAGTACATGCCTCTAAAATTCCCAAATAAATCATCCACCATGCTGGCATATCCAGCTAAATTACTGCTAAGTTTGGTGACTCTAATTGAAAAATTAGGTGCCATAAAAAATAAGTTACACTGCCAGAATTATGCCCATCGGTTACATTTGACATTTTGAAAAATATAGAGTGGTGGACTTCTGAATTGACCATATGTTGCAGTGTATGAAATGTTTGGTTGAGTGAAAGGAACATGATCCTTCAGTCTTAGCTTCTTATGACCAACATGTGATTTTTTTATGAATTTATTTCACTTGCGTGTGACAAAACCATCCACTTCCTGTTTGACGATGAACAGCACTGGCAACGTTGAACGTGCATACACGAAATTGTACATCATGAATGAGCACCCTTCTGACTTCAGTCTGACCGCTTCTCAGGCTGATACGATGAAGAGGGAGGTAGATAATGGAAATAATAATAAAAAAATCATATTCCTATGACCAGATGGTGGTGCTATGGAGTTCATCCAAGATTATCATATACACTTGTTCAGGGTGGAAGAATCATCATACATATAGATTTTGGTGCAGATTGGACAATACATGTGCAAGTTATGACAACTTTTCCATTTATGGCGAGACATCAAACTTCGCCGTATTCTCACAGCCACGCCCTTTGATAAAAAGTTACAGTTTTCACTGTCACTCATCTTCAATGACTTTACTACTGAATTGAACTGGTTTGAGGACTGTCTGCTCATCACACTCAAAGGAGGGATGCCTAATGCAAAAATTGACATTTCCTGTTGCCAATGGGTGGCGCTACAACGGTTCCTCAATCTGATAGCTGCTATATATTAAGGATGGGACTACAATCATACTGATCCGTTTTGGACCAGATTAAACACTTTATGGCCGAGTTACAGCCCATTTCTCTTTCATGGCGAGTCTTCGAAATGACATCAAACTTCGCCGCGTCACTGCAGCCACACCCTCTGGTACAAAGTTATATGCTTCGCAAACTTTCTTCGGCCATGTGTCTAGATTAGAACAAAAAAAGTTTGGAGTCAATTGGACCAAATCTCTGGGAGGAGTTAGCTAAAGTACGAGGCCTGGAAATGACCAAAACATTGGAAAAACTGCATGTTCCATTAAAAATATCGGACTTCCTGTGGGAATTAGAGCAGGGGTCCATAAGACTTTTTTGTAGGTCTGAGGATGATACATCAGTCACACAAAGTTCAAGTTCAATTTCGCAGACAATGAATGCGTGTGCAAAATCTCGTGAGTTTTCAAGTATGTTAAGGCCCCCAAAAAGGCAATTCATTTCGCAGAATAATAATAATAATAATAATAATAATAATAATAATAATAATAATAATAACAACTAAACTAGAAAATTTCGGAGAAATTTTGATATGTGCATGCCTGCTTGCAGCACATTTATTGTCGCTTGCTGCTGCTTAATGCACGTCCATCTTCCAACCCACTAGAGAAAAAAGCATGTCTCTAGCCCACACAGAGGCTGAGAAATGGGATTCGTGGCGTGCGTGATGGCGAAACTCCGCCCCCTAAAGGTCGAGGTCATCATAGGGAGGGTCAGTGATGTCAAGGCTACCCACTAGTAACCCACTAGAGAAAATAGCATGTCTCTAGCCCACACAGAGGCTGAGAAATGGGATTTGTGGCGTGCGTGATGGTGAAACTCCGCCCCCAAAGGTCGAGGTCATCATAGGGAGGGTCAGTGATGTCAAGGCTACCCACTAGTAACCCACTAGAGAAAAAAAGCATGTCTCTAGCCCACACAGAGGCTGAGAAGTGGGATTCATGGCGTGCGTGATGGCACTACTCTGCCCCCAAAGATTGAGGTCATCATAGGGAGGGTCATTGATGTCAAGCCTACCCACCAGTAACCCACTAGTGAAAATAGCATGTCTCTAGCCCACACAGAGGCTGAGAAATGGGATTCGTGGCGTGCGTGATGGCGAAACTCCGCACCCAAAGGTCGAGGTCATCATAGGGAGGGTCAGTGAAGTTAAGGCTACCCACTAGTAATCCACTAGAGAAAATAGCATGTCTCTAGCCCACACAGAGGCTGAGAAATGGGATTCGTGGCGTGCGTGATGGTGAAACTCCACCCCCAAAGGTCGAGGTCATCATAGGGAGGGTCAGTGATGTCAAGGCTACCCACTAGTAACCCACTAGAGAAAAAAGCATGTCTCTAGCCCACACAGAGGCTGAGAAGTGGGATTCGTGGCGTGGGTGATGGCGAAACTCCGCCCCCAAAGGTCGAGGTCATCATAGGGAGGGTCAGTGATGTCAAGTCTACCCACCAAATATGGCTGAGCTATAGAGCTCCAAAGAGGGCTGGGTTTTGAGCTGATTTGAGCAGATTTGCTCGGAAAGCCATTCATTCCTATGGGATGATTTTCACCGGTTTTTGGCGTCTAGCGTCGCCACGGTAACACTTTTGACGGAGAAAAGTAATAGCACACATCGCACGGTCGAGACCTACGTTTTGATATATTTCATGCATGTGTGCACCTAACGGTTATGCCCCTATTAACGGACAAAAAATGATGCGGAATAAGAAAAAAAAAAGGGAAACCCATCCTGGATACTAATATACGCCTTCTCAAACGTGTTTTTTGTCGTTTTCTCAGTCGTTTTTTGGTTTTTTTTGGATTTTTTTTCTTCCATAGCGAGGGCAGGGTAACCCAGGCGTAACCCACATAATAAGAAAAAAAAAGGGAAAACCATCCTGGATACTAATATACGCCTTCTCGAACGCGTTTTTTGTCGTTTTCTCAGTGGTTTTTTGGGTTTTTTTGGATTTTTTTCTTCCATAGCGAGGGCAGGGTAACCCATGATGCCCTCGCAGGGGCATTTTCACAGAGGGCCATTTTATGGCCCGCAGCGGGCCATTTTGGGCCATTTTACTGCATAACAATATGTGCCTGCCAATGCATTTGCATGCACATAATAATAAACATTCAAAATACAATAGGGCCCTCGCACCCTCGGTGCTCGGGCCCTAATAAAAAGTTAACTTGTGCGCAATGCGCAAACGAGAGAGGCTTCAAGTTGCGAGCCAGAGACGCATAACGTAACAGACATTTCCTTTTTCTTTTCTTTAAAAAAAACAATGATAATAAAATAAGAGAAATCGAGAAGCCTACTTAACAAGGACAATTTATATCCCATGATGTCAAGGCGCCAGTATTACAGGCTTTTTGATTCTTAAAAAGATGCGCTTATTAAGTGCTCGATGCACACTGCAGCTCCTTCTGGTCCATGCTAACACTGAGCCGAGGCTAGGCTAGGCTAGGCTAGGCTGAGATAGAGATGAACCTGCGGCACCATCCTTTACAAGGCTTGAATGCGCGTTGTTCAAGTGATACATCATTGTCGTTGTCGATTAATTGTATTTGTAAATTGCATTGCAGTGATTGCAGTACACTTGGCCATTTCCTAAACGAAAATGGTCCCACGCCACACTTCGCCACGACCTCTTCATGATCAGGAGATGACCTACAGAAGCTCGCATCTAACAACTGAGGCAAGCCAGGGTACGATGGTGAAATGTTGCCCCCTGTTGCCAAATTTCTGTCAGTGGCACAGCAGAATGCATTGTTTGAGCACGTGCACTGATAACCTACATTCGGATTGTTAACATCTGGGACATGAACTTAACTGGGTCTTGGTCATCCTTGCTGCCCTCGGGGATGTTGAACACAAGCAGATTAGCCCTCCGAGAACGGTTTTCCAAATCATCGACTCGGTCCAAGAGGCCGGAGTTCTGTGTCTGGAGTGCTTTAATGGTGGATTCGGCCGTGGTTAGCTGCTCGAATTTATCCCCAGAAATGGCTTCCAAAGAGGTGAGATGCTTCTGGAACGAGCTAATCGTAACATGCAGAGCGTCTAATGAAGAAAGGAGTGGTTCCATAGAATCCTGGATCAGGGAAGAAACGTCGTCCCGAAGCGACTGCCTCTATTTTGCAAATTCTGTAGACAGGTGCTCTATTGAGATGGACTTGGCCGTGATGTCTCCTTTCGCCTCCGGGGCGGAGCTCGCAAATGCTGCTAAGCATAAAAGTCTGGGAAGACAGACTGCCGTAAGTGTCAGAAGCCAAAAGTAGAGTACAAGAAATTATATGAGCAAGTAGACCGGGAGCCAGCTTTCGCACGTTTTCTTCCTATATCGCCTAAACAGAAGTCCGACAAGCATGTTTTTGGCTCGTCAAACAATTTTAAGACCTTTTGGCTCTAAATGTCAGACAGTTTTTGTATTTATGAGGTTGTTTTGCTTAGCGACACTATCACATCACGCTTGGTAGAATTTTTGGAGGACGGGGAATTGACACCAATGCTATATTTTTGACCGGCACCATGTTAGTATTAGCAGTTACATGATAAATTTCTATATTATTGGCCGGGTGCAGTCCTGGAGAAGCAGCAGAGAAGTAAGACTGCAGCTCTGCATCCTGGCTTATCTAGGGCCATGGATTAGCTCAGCTTTTAATTCAATGAAGATCCATATCCTGCTGAAAAGGGCTGCTGATCTCAAGGTACATCCCAGCCTAATTAGGTGGTTTAGGGACTTTCTTTCCTGTCGCCCACAAAGGGTTTGTACCAGGGAGAACACATCAGAGGTGCTCACTGTGAGCACAGGTTGCCCACAAGGTAGCGTACTGTCCCCTGTATTATTCTCGCTTTTTACTAATGATTTTATGATCAACGAGCATTGTTTTAAGCTAATTAAGTATGCAGATGATATGGCCTTAGTTGCCCTGTTACTTAAATCAGATCCACATGGTGTAGATGCCTATCTTGCTCACACTGTGGCACTTGAAGGTTGGTGTCAAAGTAGCCAGCTAGAAATGAATGTAGACAAGACAAAGGAAATGATCATGTTTAAACCTGACATTACCATACTGCCAGTCTCGCTGGATGGCCAATTAATAGAAACTGTGGAAAATTTTAAATATCTAGGCACAGTTCTAGACTCCCAGATGAGCTTCTCTGGAAACACAGAGTATATTTACAAGAAATGTTCCCAGCGACTCTATTTACTCAGGAAGCTGAACAGCTTCAGTGTTAGTCAGCAGGTCTTAGAACTAGTGTATAAAACCATGATTGAGAGTGTCTTGACATTTCACCTTTCTGCCTGGTTTGGTCATCTAAACTGTAACTCTTGAACAAATTGTCTAGGATTGTGTCAATGGCTAGCAAAATCATTGGCAAGCCCCAAAAGGCTTTGTACCTATTGTTCAAGGAGAGGGTAAGGAGGAAAGCCCTGAGCATTGCAGCTGATGGCTCCCATCCTCTCTCCAGAGAGTTTGTGCTTTTGAACTCCGGTAGGCGCTACAGAGTTCCTCTGGCAAGCAAAAATATTTATAAGAAGTCTTTTGTCCCCAGAGCAGTCAATATTCTTAATTTGAAAGAATAACCAACTGCAATGACAGTGATGGTGGTGATGATGTTGATGATAATGATGATGATGGTGATTATGAAACAGGTTTTTTATTTTTTAGTTTTTAATTTATTTTATTTTTTTAAATTTATTTATTCATTTTTTAATTTTTAAATGTTGGTATATATCCTTTTAGTGCAGTTTTATATTTTATCGTTTTTTACGATGTGATCTTCATTGCTGTATTTTACCCCACAATGTCTTGTCTGTCAGTGCCTGGTGAGCCAAAGACGAATTTCCACCCCGGTGGACAATAAAGATTTATTATTATTATTATTATTATTATTATTATTATTATTATTATTATCATGGGGAGCGTCTGATGAAATCAGACAAAATTTCTAGATATAACAGCTGCACCATCCCAGGTGGGATGAATGCAGTCTCTTCTAATCAGACCATTTATTCTCCCCAAAACGTCTGCCAATTGTCAATAAAGGCCACGTCATTTGCTGGACACCAAGACAACCAGCGACAGAGCGATGACATGTGGCTAAACATATCATCACTGGTTGAATTAGGAAGTTACCTAATTACTTTTAAATGACAGTAACTATTAATATAGAGTATATTACCTTTAGGGAGTAACTTGCCCAACACCAACCATGGTCAACATCACTGGCAACAATAATCCAGTGGAAGTTTAGCATCACGTTTGAAGAATGAGGCATTTTAGAAGGTTAAGTTGCGACACTTTAATTTTATAAACGGAAACTCAAGTGGACTGTGGCTTTATGTTTGTCCATTTTTCTATGGTGATCTTTAATGTACCTTACTATGTCATTTCTACTGGGTATTGGATTTATTATGGCTCAAACATCAGGAAATAATGAGCAAGGATTTCATGTGATTGGTCTTTTGATTTCATCCACATCTGTGCGAAAGCACGTCATGAACAATTAGATGTGATTATTCTCTGACAATGGGAGACATTCTTGTTTATAAAATAATATGATGCAATATGATTATAATACAATATCACAGACATTGTGACTTGTCCTATTAGATGTGCATGAAAATGTTATTAGACAATGGTATATGTGACACATAAGTTGTATTACCACTTGAGACCGTGCGTCTGTGTCTTTTGGCCGCTTTGGGCCTCCGTACCGTACGTTCTGATATAGAGGCGCATTTGAAATCTTGGCGACGGAGAGCGTGACCAGACTTCAAGAACAACAATAACAACAACCACACGTGATTGCGACAAAAGCCAAAAACCAACTCTTAACAGTTGAAGCTCCTCTCTGAAACGTCCTCCAGTCACTTACCTGTCGTGTTTGTCTTTATTTCGGGTCTCCAGGTGACATCCAGCAGTCTGCGCTGACGGTCGATCTCTTCTTCATACTGGACGACGATTCTTTCAATCTCCGTGAATATTTCTCCAGCAGCAGCAGTCAGTCGCTCGCTGATAAACTCTCTCAGATAGTGAACCGAAGACATTGTTGCTGCAGAAACTCCAATATTCAGCTGTGACACGAAAACTCAACCGTCCTCCCCCTGAATTTACACACGCTACGATTTCCTCTGGTGTCACACTGTTAGCGCTCCGACGGTGAACGACGGTTTTCCTTTTATTTCCGCTTTTTTTTTTTTTTTAAATGAATGTAAAGCGACATTTAAGTGGCGCATTTTACTTTCTAAAAACGAGAACAAACCGAACGTGTTTGTTTATTTAACAACCACATTTCTAAAGACGAAGGTCAAATAACACCCTTTACAAAAAGAGTATTGCTAAAACTGAACATTAAAATCGATCACAGAAAAGGTTTTATACTGTAAAAAAGATTATTAACTCGACTCAGACTTGTTTATTAAACCCACTTGTGGAAAATTAACTTGTACCAGCATACATGGCAGAAAAAACTATGTAAAAATATGTGGAATAAACATCTGCAATATGCAATAAAGTAGACAAACAAAATAGACAAATATATACAGAAATATTCACAATGTACAGGATTTTTTAATAAAAGAAAACACAAAATAAACATATACTAGGGAGCAAGGCCGTAGCCAGGATTTTTCAAATACCAAGGTAAACTCCCCCAAAAAATAAATGAATTACATAAAATCAAATAAAACAAAAACAGATCAGTGGTGCTAATGACACTTTTATTTTATACATTATAACTATTGAATTGTGTGTGTGGCATGTGTGTGTGTGTTACTCCTGGGCTTTTTTGAAGAGGTTTCTCACCATTAACTGTAATGATTAAAAAAAAGAAAAAAAAACTGTAATGATATAAAGAATACACAATAGGCATAAGACACGTGTAATGATGAATTCAGTTGACATTTAGTCCTTAGTGTAGACTGGAAAAGAGAAAACAAGAACGTAATGCTATTAGAACCTCACAAATAGATGGTCAAGAATGCACTGACCCAAATTTGATCTGTAAAGAAATCTTCAAATTCTACAGTAAATTGTACTGATCTTCTTATTCATCTCCGGAGCCAAATATGTTGTTCTGAATTGTAGTTCACTCTGTGTGTCTGTGGGTGTCGCTGTGTTGTTACCTGAGGGTCAGGTATAAAGGTAGCTGCCTGTTATTGGTTAGGTGTTTGACCCAGAAGGGCAAATGGTTTTTGACCGCTGTGGCGCTAACTGCCGGTGTTATGGTTTTCGGATCAGTTAATGGAATAAATATTTTAACTGCATCAGAAGAACATCTTTCCGGTCCTTTTTCAATGTCATTTTTCAATGACTGTGTGCCATCAGCACTTTCCGCCATGCTAACGCTACGGTACCGATGTTACAAGTTACATATTCACGCAAGTCACTCGCAGACTTGAATGAGGCTGATATTACATATCCCGGTAATCGACCGCGATGATGAGATGGAAGTCGAATATAAACGGTAATCGTTATTGCGTAACATTTTACCGCGCTTTACCGTAATACCGGTAACCGTTCCATCCCTAACCGCCCCTGGTGTGAATAACTTGGCAGGTGGTCTCTGGCTGGTATGCATTGCGGATTCCCCCTGCCCGAGGAAGTGGATCCTGCAAAGACTGTCTGATGGACTCTGGTGGTTTGCCTCCTGTTGACTTTCCTCCAGGACCTCTGCCAGCTTCCTGAGCACTTGGTCATGACACAGACCCGGTGTCAGTGCTGTTTTGCAGCCTGAAAAAACATTCTGGAGTGAGGCATTGATGGTGCAGAGGTCATCAGATTGCTCTGTTCCAAGCCATTGGTGGAGGTTTTTAGGGCTCAGGAGGGTGTCATATGTTGCCCTAATGAGGAAACTGAGCTGAGCCTGTGACAGTTTCCAGAACTCTGCCCAGCTGATTGCTCGGCTCACGACACCCTCCCATGTTGTTCACCGCCCCACAGGAGCAGTTGTTCACTGCTCCTGTGCCACAGACCTCACTCTGAGCTCCTCCTGACCTCTGCAACAACAAGGTCCTTCCTCTTCTTCCTGTTTGCCTTAGACCAAAGTATGGGTGGGTTGCTCCATCCAATGCCTGCCCGCCCTGTCTGGACCATGCCCTCGACTTCTTGATGTTGCAGTCTTCCCATCACCTTGTGGACCTCCTCTTTGGTCCTCCACTTCATTCCAGTCTCGACTCTGGCATTTGCATCACATCCTGTTGGAGGAGTCCCTCAAGTTCATCACCAGCCTTGCCTTCTCCTGCCAATAGCCCAGGGTGATGGATTTCAGAGATAGCTGGAGTGAGTTGTCTAAGATGTTTTCCTGCCAAAACACACCTGATTCAAATAAATGGATCATCATCAGCTTGTCATCCAGGTCTGCACAGGTCTGTTAACAAACCATTCATGTGAATCAGGTGGCCTGAAGCAGGGAAACATCTAAGACAGACCTTTTTTGCGCCATGGACCGGAATAATATCAAGCAATATGTTCACGGACCGGTCCATAAAATGTGCCGCAGATAAATACAACAAAATAAAATGATGCCGGCATAAAAACTGTCGTATTTTCTATATATAATAATAAACGTAAATCCGCTGTGCATTCACACAGCTTTATTAGTAGCATCCTCGTAACATCGCACCAACAACAGAACATCAGTAACATCCTCTGGAAAGACGCTTTCTGAAGACGTTTTGTTTTACTAATTTTGCCACGTGACCGAGACTCAGGTCTTGAAGTCTTGTCATGTGTCAAGAGTAAGACCGATGCAATGGAGAGAATCCGGTCATTTTTCAAAATAAAACATAATTTAGACTCCGATTATAAATCAAACAGTAATAATAGAAGTGATTTTTTTTTTTCTGCGGCCCCGTACCAAATGACCCACGCACCAGGGCCGGGGACCAGGAGTTGGGGACCCCTGTTCTTGATGTCAAATCCTGCTCTTTTATACTCTGGCCAGCAGTTCTAACTCTTTCCCCCTTTGAATCAAAGTATCCCTCTGGTTCCTCTGGCTTCAATTTTCATGTCCAGTCATCAGTACCTGTGGACGCAGAAGAAACTTCCTGTGGACAGCAGATGTTTTCTTCCAGAGCAACGAAACATGTAACAACAGTCATCTTAATTTTTTTGAAGAGGGGTTCCTGAATGCTCTGGGTCTCTGTAAAGTGCCCAGAGAAAATTGACATAGTAACAGATGCTATACAAATAAAACTGAGTTTAATTGAATTGAATTGAATTGAATTGAATGCTCCTGCGTGACTCATCACATAGAGCCGCCTACAGCCTCCACCTTGCTGCAGTTGGTTTGGTGTATTCGGTGGAAATTAATGTGAATGGTAGAAATACCAGACCAATTTTAGAGATGTGCATGGACATGAATGGTCAGGTGAGCTCTAGTAGTCATCACAACATGTTTTAGATTTGAGAAGGTTCTGGAAAGATGTGATTGATCACCTGTCTTCTCCTTTAAATGTACAGATTCTCTGCCCTTGAGCTGTTTATGTCTTGTTCAGAGCTGCATCTGTATTTCTGCCAGTGAAACAGAAAGGTGATGGCATCACATTCAGAGTGAAAGAAAATTATGTGACAGATTCAAGCCCTCTTTGCTTCAAGAAATGACTTCAGCTCATTTCTTTAACTGTATCTGAAACTGAAGTGAGTCGAGTCAAAGAGCTGGAGGAGAAGCTGCAGCAGGAGATCACTGAGCTGAAGAGGAAAGATGCTGAGCTTCAGCAGCTCTCAAACACCCAGGATCACAATCAGTTTCTCTACAAGTACCTCAGATTCACAACCAGAGCCAAAGAACAGAGCTGGATTCTTTAAAATAGTCATATGAAATCATTTTGGATCCAATCACAGCACACACAAGACAGCTATTATTGTCAGAGGAGAACAAAAAGGTGAATTTTATGTATCAAGAGCAACTATATTCTAGTCATTTAGACAGATTCACTGACTGGTTTCAGTAAGTAAAGTAAAGTAAGTAAGTAAAGAGAGTCTTCCTGAACATCATTACTGTGAAGCAGAGTGGAGGAGAGGAGCAGTTCATGTGAAAATCACATACGAGAATATAAACAGAGAAGGGAGTTGGAGTGAAAGTGGATTTGGAGGAAATTACAACAATTCTTCTGCAGTGTATTGATACTCACAGTTATATATTTTGGTACAACAACATCAGAAATAAATCATTTTTATGCAGGTGGTCTCCTAACTGGCTTGCAACTTTTTTTTTCCAGAATTTTAGAGATAAATGGAAGGTTGGATATTGGTCTCTAGTTTGACAAAAATGTCCAGATCAAGAGATGGTTTCTTTAGCAAAGGTTTTATAACTGCAACTTTGAAAACCTTTGGTACATATCCTTATTGTAGAGATAGGTTAAGCTGATGCAAAATTGACATACCAACAAAGGACATGACATCTTTGAGCAGTCGAGTTGGGATGGGGTCTAACAGACATGTAGCTTTGCAATATAACAGAACTGAATGGCAATTTGCTTAAAATTAAATTTTTTTTCTCCCGGACTAAAAGGAACTTTTCTTTCAAAAAAATGTTCCAAGAGGGGTCACTAAAAGGTGGGAACACTCTATCTTCTCTGTGCCCTCCTGCCCCCACTCTGGCGGAAGATCGGGCCCATAATCTCTCCAGCGTGTCCTGGTCTGCCCCGTCGTCTTCGAGCAAGGATCACTTAATGAGTAAAAAAGCACAAACGTAAAAAGGTGAGAGTCACTTACTGAGCTAAACAAAAAGAGGCTGACAATTATTTATTTAAACGCCAATGTCTGAAATAGCTGGAACAACTAAATTTAAAAAAACACACACGGACACACACTCTAACACACAACCAGTGTTCAGTGCTTTGGATTTTCTAGTATTTACATCAGCTATAGTAAATATAGTTTTTTTTCTGTTCAGACACACAGTTTGTCATGACATACCTGAAAAATGTCAGGTACGTTATGACAAACTATGTGTCTGATAACAGAAGAAAGTTTACTGCTGTTGACATTTCTTTATTTTTTGCACTTTAAATAGATTTTACCTATTTGATTAATTTTTTTCTCAGTTATTTATTACGTAAAAAGAACTTTTGAATTTCTTTTTTGTTTGTCAACAAAACAAATGTTTTGTTGGACACAATATGTTTAAAAGTATAAAACATTTAAGTTTACTGTTATAATTGCATAAATTATCTATATTTCATTACTTTATATACTGTATTGAGGTTAAATTTGCATAAAATGCTTAAAACGGAATTTTCAAAAATTAAAAACTGAAAAACACTGAAAATAAAAAATAATTTAAATGGAATTTGAAAAAAAATAAAACAGATTTCATAGGGCGCCCTACTTATGATCCAGGTTCTGCCTCTTAAAGTGAAGTTTCTCCTTGCCACTGTTTGACTCAAAGTTAAACCTCGGTGGGGGTCTTTCTGTGTGGAGTTTGCATGTTCTCTTCATGCTTGCGTGAGTTTTCTACTGCAGCTTCCTCACACAATCCAAAGACATGCATGTTAGGTTAATTGGTGGTTCTAAATTGCCCGCAAGAGTGATTGTGAGTATGCATGGTTGTTTGTCTACATGTGGCCCTGCAATGGACTGGCAATCTGTCTAGGGTCTACCCCTGCCTTTCGCCTGAAGAGGGCTGGGATAGGCTCCTGCAGATCCCCATGACCTTAGATAGGACTAAACAGGCATAGATAATGGGTGGATGGATATTTCCTCAGGGGTCATGATCTGGGTCTCTGTAAAGCACCTAGAGCACCTGGTTAAAAGTAGGCAAAAGGCGCCATGGGGAAGAGAAGATTCAGTCAGGGCACAGAAAAGGGAGTGCCGGAGAGCTGAACGGAAATGGCGCAAGTCAAAGCTCCAGATTCATTATGAGATTTACAAAGAAAAGTTGTGCGTGTTCAACCAAACATTGCGTAGAACAAGGGAGAGTTAATTTTCTGAAATCATCAAATACTACAGTAACAACTCCCGTGTCCTATTTGCTACAATAAACAGATTAAAAAATCCTCAAGGTTCACTGCCCTTAGAACTCATTTCTACATCAAAGTGTAATGAGTTTGCAATATTCTTTAATGACTAAGTTCAAGGTATAAAAAATTCAATAACTTCCACAACACAATTACTCTTCTGCCAACTAGACACCTAGAGCTGACACATTACTCACCAGTAACTGACAAAACAGTCAAAGAGATCATCTGCAGTCTGAGTCCATCAACGTGCTGCCTTGATGAGTTGCCCATTTGATTTCTAGAGTCTGTGCTGAGCAGTTTGTTACCACAACTCACTGATTTAACCAACATCTCTCTTCAGACTGGAACATTTCCAGAGACCTTAAAAACTGCTGTCATTAAGCCTCGTCTAAAGAAGAGCAGTCTTGATGCCACAGTACTGAAGAACTATCGGCCCATATCAAACCTGCCATTTCCTTGGCAAAGTCCTAGAAAAAGTGGTATATCAACAGCTTACTGACTTTCTCCTGTCCAACAATGTTTTTGACAGTTTTCAATCAGGCTTCAGGCCCCACCACAGCACCGAGACAGCCCTGATCAAGGTGATAAATGATATTCACCTCAACACAGATGCAGGCAAAGTCTCAGTCTTAGTTCTGCTGGACCTCAGCGCTGCCTTTAACACAGTTGACCATGTGATCTTATTACAAAGAT
Organism: Hirundichthys speculiger; assembly: GCA_018398805.1. Lineage (NCBI taxonomy): Eukaryota > Metazoa > Chordata > Actinopteri > Beloniformes > Exocoetidae > Hirundichthys > Hirundichthys speculiger. The sequence goes on along the minus strand of JAGFBZ010000790.1, from coordinate 235,999 downwards.
TAGAAGACTGGGTAGAAATCTTTGAAAATGCTTTAATCTGGTTCATCTCCTATCTCAGGGACTGGAGATACTTTGTTGAAATTGGTAACTATGTCTCAGACCAAATGGGCATGACCTGTGGGGTTCCCCAGGGGTCAATCCTGGGACCCTTAATGTTTAATCTGTACATGCTTCCATTAAGCCAGCTAATATGCAACTATAATGTGTCCTACCACAACTATGCAGATGATACTCAGATCTATGTGTCACTGACAGCAGGAGAACATGAGCCTGTAGATTCATTGTGTCACTGCATCAAACAGATCAGTATGTGGATGCAAAACAACTTTCTCCAGCTAAACTCAGACAAAACAGAAATCATTGTCTGTGGCCCACAGAAACAAAGAGAAAGTGTTATCAGTCACCTTGAGACTCTCTCTAGAACCTTATAATCAGGTCAGAAATCTAGGGGTAATATTGGATTCAGACTTGAACTTTAACAGCCACATTAAAGCAATAACATCAGCAGCTTTTTACCATCTAAAAAAGGAAGGGAATAGTGTCTAAACCAGATTTTGAAAGACTAATTCATGCGTTTGTCTCCACCACGTTAGACTACTGTAACGGCCTGCTCACTGGGCTCTAAACCAGCTGTAAGACAGCTGCAGTACATCCAGAACGCTGCTGCACGAGTCCTGACTAGAACCAGGAAATATGACCATATTAGTCCAGTCCTGAGGTCTCTGCGCCGGTCCTGATTAGAACCAGGAAATACGACCACATTAGTCCAGCCCTAAGATCTCTGCACTGGTCCTGACTAGAACCAGGAGATACGACCATATTACTCTAGTCCTGAGGTCTCTAGACTCGTCCTGACGAGAACCAGGAAATATGACCATATTAATCCAGTCCTGAGGTCTCTACACTGGTCCTGACTAGAAACAGGAAATATGACTATATTAGTCCAGTCATGAGGTCTCTACACTGGTCCTGACTAGAACCATGAAATACGACCATATTAGTCCAGTCCTGAGGTCTCTACACTGGTCCTGACTAGAAACAGGAAATATGACTATATTAGTCCAGTCATGAGGTCTCTACACTGGTCCTGACTAGAACCATGAAATACGACCATATTAATCCAGTCCTGAGGACTCTGCACTGGTCCTGACTAGAACCAGGAAATACGACCATATTAGTCCAGTCCTGAGGTCTCTGCAGTGGTCCTGACTAGAACCAGGAGATACGACAATATTATTCCAGTCCTGAGGTCTCTACACTGGTCCTGACTGGAACCAGGAAATATGACCATATTAGTCCAGTCCTGAGGTCTCTACACTGGTCCTGACTAGAAACAGGAAATATGACTATATTAGTCCAGTCATGAGGTCTCTACACTGGTCCTGACTAGAACCATGAAATACGACCATATTAATCCAGTCCTGAGGACTCTGCACTGGTCCTGACTAGAACCAGGAAATACGACCATATTAGTCCAGTCCTGAGGTCTCTGCAGTGGTCCTGACTAGAACCAGGAAATATGACCATATTAGTCCATTCCTAAGGTCTCTGCACCGGTCCTGACTAGAACCAGGAGATACGACCATATTAGTCCAGTCCTGAGGTCTCTGCACCAGTCCTGACTAGAACCAGGAAATACGACCATATTAGTCCAGTCCCGAGATCTCTGCACAGATCCTGACTAGAACCAGGAAATATGACCATATTAATCCAGTCCTGAGGTCTCTGCACTGGTCCTGACTAGAACCAGGAAATACGACCATATTAGTCCAGTCCTGAGGTCTCTGCACTGGTCCTGACTAGAACCAGGAAATACGACCATATTAGTCCAGTCTTGAGGTCTCTACACTGGTCCTGACTGGAACCAGGAAATACGACCATATTAATCCAGTCCTGAGGACTCTGCACTGGTCCTGACTAGAACCAGGAAATACGACCATATTAGTCCAGTCCTGAGGTCTCTGCAGTGGTCCTGACTAGAACCAGGAAATATGACCATATTAGTCCATTCCTAAGGTCTCTGCACCGGTCCTGACTAGAACCAGGAGATACGACCATATTAGTCCAGTCCTGAGGTCTCTGCACCAGTCCTGACTAGAACCAGGAAATACGACCATATTAGTCCAGTCCCGAGATCTCTGCACAGATCCTGACTAGAACCAGGAAATATGACCATATTAATCCAGTCCTGAGGTCTCTGCACTGGTCCTGACTAGAACCAGGAAATACGACCATATTAGTCCAGTCCTGAGGTCTCTGCACTGGTCCTGACTAGAACCAGGAAATACGACCATATTAGTCCAGTCTTGAGGTCTCTACACTGGTCCTGACTGGAACCAGGAAATATGACCATATTAGTCCTGTCCTGAGTTCTCTGCACAGGTCCTGACTGGAACCAGGAAATATGACCATATTAGTCCAGTCCCGAGGTCTCTACACTGGTCCTGACTAGAACCAGGAAATATGACCATATTAGTCCAGCCCTGAGGTCTCTACACTGGTTCTGACTAAAACCATGAAATACGAAAATATTAATCCATTCCTGAGGTCTCTGCACTGGTCCTGACTAGAACCAGGAAATATGAACATATTAGTCCAGTCCTGAGGTCTCTGCACCAGTCCTGACTAGAACCAGGAAATACAACCATATTAGTCCAGTCTTGAGGTCTCTACACTGGTCCTGACTGGAACCAGGAAATACGCTATATTAGTCCAGTCTTGAGGTCTCTACACTGGTCCTGACTGGAACCAGGAAATACGATCATATTAGTCCAGTTCTGAGGTCTCTGCACTGGTCCTGACTGGAACCAGGAAATACAAGCATATTAGTCCAGTCCTGAGGTCTCTGCACCAGTCCTGACTAGAACCAGGAAATACAACCATAAAACCAGGAAATACGACCACATTAGTCCAGTCTTGAGGTCTCTACACTGGTCCTGACTGGAACCAGGAAATACGATCATATTAGTCCAGTCCTGAGGTTTTATGCACTGGTCCTGACTGGAACCAGGAAATACAACCATATTCGTCCTGTCCAGAGGTCTCTACACTGGTCCTGACTGGAATCAGGAAATATGATCATTTTAGTCCAGTCCTGAGGTCTCTACACTGGTTCTGACTAGAACCATGAAATACGACCATATTAGTCCATTCCTGAGGTCCTGCACTGGTCCTGACTACAACCAGGAAATACAACCATATTAGTCCAGTCCTGAGGTCTCTACACTGGTCCTGACTGGAACCAGGAAATATGACCATATTAGTCCAGTCCAGAGGTTTCTACACTGGTCCTGACTGGAATCAGGAAATATGACCATATTAGTCCAGTCCTAAGGTCTCTACACTGGTCCTGACTGGAACCAGGAAATATGACCATATTATTCCAGTCCTGAGGTCTCTACATTGGTCCTGACTAGAACCAGGAAATACGACCATATTAATCCTGTCCTGAGGTCTCTACACTGGTCCTGACTAAAACCAGGAAATACGACCATATTAGTCCAGTCCTGAGGTCTCTACACTGGTCCTGACTAGAACCAGGAAATATGACCATATTAGTCTAGTCCTGAGGTCTCTAAACTGGTTCTGACTAGAACCATGAAATACGAAAATATTAATCCATTCCTGAGGTCTCTGCACTGGTCCTGACTAGAACCAGGAAATATGAACATATTAGTCCAGTCCTGAGGTCTCTGCACCAGTCCTGACTAGAACCAGGAAATACGACCACATTAGTCCAGCCCTGAGATCTCTGCACTGGTCCTGACTAGAACCAGGAGATACGACCATATTAGTCTAGTCCTGAGGTCTCTACACTGGTCCTGACAAGAACCAGGAAATACGACCATATTATTCCAGTCCTGAGGTCTCTACACTGGTCCTGACTGGAACCAGGAAATATGACCATATTAGTCCAGTCCTGAGGTCTCTACACTGGTCCTGACTAGAACCAGGAAATTTGACTATATTAGTCCAGTTCTGAGGTCTCTACACTGGTCCTGACTAGAACCATGAAATACGACCATATTAATCCAGTCCTGAGGACTCTGCACTGGTCCTGACTAGAACCAGTATATAAGACCATATTAGTCCAGTCCTGAGTTCTCTGCACAGGTCCTGACTGGAACCAGGAAATATGACCATATTAGTCCAGTCTTGAGGTCTCTACATTTGTCCTGACTTGAACCAGGAAATTCAATTCAATTCAATTCAATTTTTATTTATATAGCGTCTGTTACAATGACAATTGTCTCTAGGCGCTTTACAGAGACCCAGAGCATGACCCCCGAGCAAATATCATCAACTAAGATTATATAATTAAATCCAATCAATGATAATGGCAGGTAAAAAACTCCCACGTAGGGAGAAAAAAAACCTTTATACCAAACAGTGGCAAGGAAAAACTCCACTTTAAGAGGAAGAAACCTTGAGCAGGACCTGGCTCATATGGGGGGACCTTCCTGCCGAAGGCCAGCCGGGTAGAGAAAGAAAAGAGGGGAGACAGGACAGAAAGAGGATGTAGGACAGAGAGAGGAGAGCACAGAAAAAGTAAAAAATAATAATAAAGAAGTAGTGGAATTGTTTGTAGGGTGAATGCAAGCGAGCTATGGAGGGCCCTTGGGCGTGTGGTCAGCGTAATGAGCCATGATAGGCTCTTGAGTATCAGTAATGTGCGGGTGGGGTGTAGGTGAGGTGTGTGAGAGAAGGGGGAGGAGGGGGGGGGGGGGTTTTAAGAAAAGAGAAGGGTAGGATTTCAAGCAAAAGGATGCAATATATAAACATAAACAGATGGAGGCAGCAGCACTGGGATGAGATGAGATGGCCAGAGGACCAGGTCGCCGATCACCACGCCAGTCGGTACCCAAACACAATTGGAGGAGAACCCCGGGATGGACAGTGGATGGAACTGCAAGTCAGCGTGAAACCCAGGAAACTCTGGCCTGCAAATACACAAAGAGAAAAGGGGGCAGAAACAGCACAACAAACACAGGAAGGCAAGGAAAATGGAGCACAGTTTCAGTAGCAGGGTGCTCCCAAATAATTATAAATGAGCTGGAGGAGGAGGAAGGGAGGAAGAAAGGGAAGAAAAAGGAGAAGAGCAGTGGAGACACCACTCAGCAGATCATGATGGTGTCCCCCTGTAGCGTAGGCCTATAGCAGCATAGCTATGACGAAGCTGTGATTAAGACGAGCTACTCTAGTCTTACTACTACAACTATAGTTATAACTATTATAACTATTAGCCCCTACACACTATAGATTAGACTAACTGTAGGCTTTACTGAACAGAAATGTTTTCAATTTAGTTTTAAAAATGGAGATAGTATCAGCCTCCTTAACCCAAACTGGTAGCTGGTTCCATAAAAAAGGTGCCTGGTAGCAGAAGGCCCGTCCTCCAAACCTACTTTTAGATATTCTAGGAACGACGAGTAATCCTGCACTCTGAGAGCGGAGAGCTCTAATAGGAGCATAACATGCTATCAAGTCTTGTAAATAAAGCGGAGCTAGGCCATTAAGGGCCTTATATGTGAGAAGCAGAATTTTTAAACTCAATTCTAAATTTCACGGGAAGCCAATGGAGGGAGGCTAACACGGGAGAGATGTGATCTCGCTTGCGGATTCCTGTCAGCACCCTCGCTGCTGCGTTCTGGATCAATTGAAGGCTATTTAGCGAGCTTTTCGGACATCCTGCTAACAGCGCATTACAGTAATCCAGTCTAGAGCTAACAAACGCGTGGATTAATTTTTCAGCATCACCCTGGGAGAGGATGCTCCTAATCTTGGCAATATTTCGGAGATGAAAAAAGGCAGTCTTGCAAACCTGATTAATATGCTGCTTAAATGACATATCCTGATCAAAAATAACTCCAAGGTTTTTTTGCAACTGTGCTGGAAGCCAGCGTAAATCCAGTCAATCCATTCCTCAGGTGTTTGGGACCAAAGACAATAACCTCTGTTTTATCCGAGTTTAGAAGCAAAAAGTTAGAGGACATCCAGGACTTAATATCATTAAGACACCCTTGAAGTTTAGCCAAAGGTTTTGTTTTTTCCTCTGGTTTCATAGATAAGTACAGCTGCGTATCATCAGCGTAGCAATGAAAGTTTATGCCATGGCTCTGGATAATTTTTCCCAAGGGCAGCATGTATAAAGTGAAAAGGATTGGTCCCAGAACTGAACCCTGTGGGACACCATAGCAGACCCTAGTCCGTGTAGAAGAAACGTCATTAACATGGACGAACTGGAACCTGTCAGATAGGTATGACTTAAACCAGCCTAATGCTGTCCCTTTAATTCCAACAGTGTGCTCCAATCTATGCAGCAAAAGGCTGTGATCAACGGTATCAAAAGCAGCACTGAGGTCCAGCAGAACCAGGACAGAAACTAATCCATTGTCTGAGGCCATGAGGAGGTCGTTGGAGACTCTAATCAGTGCAGTTTCTGTGCTATGATGAGTTCTAAACCCTGACTGAAAGACCTCAAATAGATCATTTCTATGCAGGTGTTCTCCTAACTGGCTAGCAACTATTTTTTCCAGAATTTTAGAGATAAATGGAAGGTTGGATATTGGTCTATAGTTTGCCAAGATGTCCGGGTCAAGGGATGGTTTCTTGAGCAAAGGTTTAATGACTGCAACTTTAAAAACCTGTGGCACATATCCTAATTGTAGAGATAGGTTAATCTGATCCAAAATTGATATACCATATAGGATATAACATCCTTGAACAGTCGAGTTGGGATGGGATCCAACAGACATGTAGATGGTTTAGCTTTACTGATAGTTGAGGTCAACTCAGAGAGGCCCACAGGAGAAAAAACAGTCCAGAGTCAAATCAGAAACGGAAGAGATCAACGAAACTGCAGGGATGTCCACAGCCGCCGACAGTTGGGCCTGGCCGATCTCATCTCTAATTTTGATTATTTTCCCATTAAAAAAGCTCATAAAGTCTTCACTACTGAGAGTAGCAGGAATGCATGGACCAACAGAGTTGTGGCTCTTTGTCAGCCTGGCTACAGTGCTGAACAGAAAACGTGGGTTATGTTTGTTCTCTTCTATTAGCGAAGAATAATAAGATGTTCTAGTTCTGCGTAGGGCTCTTTTGTAGACTATTAAACTATCTCTCCAGGCACGATGGGAGTCCGCAGATTTACAGGAGTACCACCTCCTTTCCATTTTACGTGCATTCTGCTTCAGCATGCGAATATGTGAATTATACCAGGGAGCTGAGCTCCTAAGATGAGAAACCCTCTTCCTCAGAGGAGCGACCGCATCCAAGGCGGAATGTAACATATCGGCAGTATTGTTAACAAGGTGATCAAAGTCTGCCGGAGTAAGATTCAGGTCGGTGCCCTCAGCTATTCTATCATATCACCATTCCACCATAGGGAGATGAGAGAGAATGACCTCCTTAAAATTATTCACAGCATCTTCAGAAAGACATCTGCTGTAATGACATGTTTCATTTCCTGTTTTAATGCCACAAATGCTGAACTCGAATGTAACTAAAAAGTGGTCCGAGAGAAGAGAATTCAGCGGCGACACTAACAAGTGATGAGTATCTATACCATAGGTGAGAACCAGATCCAGGATATGATTAAAGCAGTGAGTCGGTTCTTTCACTTTTTGTGAGACGCCGAATGACTCTAAAAGAGATGTAAAAGCTAATTTAAAGCTGTCACTGTCAACATCCATGTGGATGTTAAAGTCACCCACTATGATGACTTTGTCTGAGCTGAGCACTAAACCAGCTAAAAAATCAGAGAACTCAGACAGAAACTCCAGATAAGCACCAGCAGGTGGCCGGTACACCACCACCAACAAGACTGACTTTTCTGACCTCCAATCTGGAAAAGTTAGACTAAGCGTGAGGCTTTCGAATGTATTATAATTACATTTGGGTTTTGTTTTTACTTGCAGGCTGGAGTTGTAGACAGCTGCTACTCCTCCACCTCGACCCGTACTCCGGGGAATATGATAATTATTATAACCTGGTGGCGTAGCCTCATTTAAGCTCACATACTCTCCCTCTTGTAGCCATGTTTCTGATACGCAGAAGACATCGCAACGAGTCTCAGTAATAAGATCATTGATTAACAGAGACTTAGAGCCAAGAGATCTCACATTCAGTAGTCCACATCTAATTACAAGTTCTCTTGGCTCCACGTGTCTGACAGTTTTTATTTTTTTCAAATTATTTTGGTTAACGCCTCTATCACAGCGCGCTAAGTAGACTTTTGGAGGACGGGGAATTGACACCAATTCTATGTTTTTGTGTTTATTTTTGTTTGGCACCATGTTAGCATTAGCAGCTATAAAGTTAATTTCTCTGTCTTTAGTGGACGGGGACGGTCCTCGAGAAGCAGCAGAGAAGCGTGTAAGACTGCAGCTCTCCATCCTGGCCTCCACCCTGGATTGTCAGGGGGAGCGTCTAAGAAAATCGGCCAAATTCCTAGAAATAAGAGCTGCACCATCCTGGGTGGGATGAATGCCGTCTCTTCTAATCAGACCAGGCTTTCCCCAAAAATCCAGCCAGTTGTCAATAAACTGGCAGTTGTCACTGGAAATATGACCATATTAGTCCAGTCCTGAGGTCTCTACACTGGTCCTGACTAGAACCAGGAAATATGACCATATTAGTCCAGCCCTGAGGTCTCTACACTGGTTCTGACTAGAACCATGAAATACGAAAATATTAATCCATTCCTGAGGTCTCTGCACTGGTCCTGACTAGAACCAGGAAATATGAACAAATTAGTCCAGTCCTGAGGTCTCTGCACTGGTCCTGACTGGAACCAGGAAATACGACCATATTAGTCCAGTCTTGAGGTCTCTACACTGGTCCTGACTGGAACCAGGAAATACGACCATATTAGTCCAGTCTTGAGGTCTCTACACTGGTCCTGACTGGAACCAGGAAATACGATCATATTAGTCCAGTCCTGAGGTCTCTGCACTGGTCCTGACTGGAACCAGGAAATACAAGCATATTAGTCCAGTCCTGAGGTCTCTGCACCAGTCCTGACTAGAACCAGGAAATACAACCATAAAACCAGGAAATACAACCATATTAGTCCTGTCTTGAGGTCTCTACACTGGTCCTGACTGGAACCAGGAAATACGATCATATTAGTCCAGTCCTGAGGTTTTATGCACTGGTCCTGACTGGAACCAGGAAATACGACCATATTCGTCCTGTCCAGAGGTCTCTACACTGGTCCTGACTGGAATCAGGAAATATGATCATTTTAGTCCAGTCCTGAGGTCTCTACACTGGTCCTGACTGGAACCAGGAAATACGACCATATTAATCCAGTCCTGAGGTCCTGTACTGGTCCTGACTACAACCAGGAAATACAACCATATTAGTCCAGTCCTGAGGTCTCTACACTGGTCCTGACTGGAACCAGGAAATATGACCATATTAGTCCAGTCCAGAGGTCTCTACACTGGTCCTGACTGGAACCAGGAAATATGACCATATTAGTCCAGTCCTAAGGTCTCTACACTGGTCCTGACTGGAACCAGGAAATATGACCATATTATTCCAGTCCTGAGGTCTCTACACTGGTCCTGACTAGAACCAGGAAATACGACCATATTAATCCTGTCCTGAGGTCTCTACACTGGTCCTGACTGGAACCAGGAAATACGACCATATTAATCCAGTCCTGAGGTCTGTGCACTGGTCCTGACTAGAACCAGAAAATACGATCTTATTAGTCCAGCCCTGAGATCTCTGCACTGGTCCTGACTAGAACCAGGAAATATGACCATATTATTCCAGTCCTGAGGTCTCTACACTGGTCCTGACTAGAACCAGGAAATACGACCATATTAATCCTGTCCTGAGGTCTCTACACTGGTCCTGACTAGAACCAGGAAATACGACCATATTAATCCAGTCCTGAGGTCTCTGCACTGGTCCTGACTAGAAGCAGAAAATACGATCTTATTAGTCCAGCCCTGAGATCTCTGCACTGGTCCTGACTAGAACCAGGAGATAAGACCATATTAGTCTAGTCCTGAGGTCTCTACACTGGTCCTGACTGGAACCAGGAAATATGACCATATTAGTCCAGTCATGAGGTCTCTACACTGGTCCTGACTAGAACCATGAAATACGACCATATTAATCCAGTCCTGAGGACTCTGCCCCGGTCCTGACTAGAACCAGGAAATACGACCATACTAGTCCAGTCCTGAGGTCTCTGCACTGGTCCTCACTAGAACCAGGAAATATGACCATATAAGTCCATTCTTGAGGTCTCTGCACTGGTCCTCACTAGAACCAGGAGATACGACCATATTAGTCCAGTCCTGAGGTCTCTGCACTGGTCCTGACTAGAACCAGAAAATACGACCACATTAGTCCAGTCCTGAGGTCTCTACACTGGTCCTGACTAGAACCAAGAAATACGACCATATTAATCCAGTCCTGAGGTCTCTGCACTGGTCCTGACTAGAACCAGAAAATACGACCACATTAGTCCAGTCCTGAGGTCTCTACACTGGTCCTGACAAGAACCAGGAAATACGACAATATTATTCCAGTTCTGAGGTCTCTACACTGGTCCTGACTGGAACCAGGAAATACGACAATATTATTCCAGTTCTGAGGTCTCTACACTGGCCCTGACTGGAACCAGGAATTACGACCATATTAGTCCAGTCTTGAGGTGTCTACACTGGTCCTGACTGGAACCAGGAAATACGATCATATTAGTCCAGTCCTGAGGTCTCTGCACTGGTCCTGACTGGAACCAGGAAATACGACCATATTCGTCCAGTCCAGAGGTCTCTACACTGGTCCTGACTGGAATAGGAAATATGACCATATTATTCCAGTCCTGAGGTCTCTGCACTGGTCCTGACTAGAACCAGGAAATACAACCATATGAGTCCAGTCTTGAAGTCTCTACACTGGTCCTGACTGGATCCAGGAAATATGACCATATTCGTCCAGTCCTGAGGTCTCTACATTGGTCCTGACTGGAACCAGAAAATATGACCATATTAGTCCAGTCCTGAGGTCTCTACACTGGTCCTGACTAGAACCAGGAAATACGATCATATCAGTCCAGTCTTGAGGTCTCTACACTGGTCCTGACTGGAACCAGGAAATATGACCATATTAGTCCAGTCCTGAGGTCTCTACACTGGTCCTGACTAGAACCAGGAAATGCGACCATATTAGTCCAGTCCTGAGGTCTCTACACTGGTCCTGACTAGAACCAGGAAATACGACCATATTAATCCAGTCCTGAGGTCTCTGCACTGGTCCTGACTAGAACCAGGAAATACGACCATATTAGTCCAGTCTTGAGGTCTCTACACTGGTCCTGACTGGAACCAGGAAATATGACCATATTCGTCCAGTCCTGAGGTCTCTACACTGGTCCTGACTGGAACCAGGAAATGTGACATATTAGTCCAGTCATGAGGTCTCTACACTGGTCCTGACTAGAACCATGAAATACGACCATATTAATCCAGTCATGAGGTCTCTGCACTGGTCAGGACTAGAACCAGGAAATACGACCATAGTAGTCCAGTCCTGAGGTCTCTGCACTGGTCCTGACTAGAACCAGGAAATGTGACCATATTATTCCAGTCCTGAGGACTCTGCACCGATCCTGACTAGAACCAGGAGAAATGACCATATTAGTCCAGTCCTGAGGTCTCTGCACCAGTCCTGACTAGAACCAGGAGATACAACCATATTAGTCCAGTCCTGAGGTCTCTGCACTGGTCCTCACTAGAACCAGGACATATGACCATATAAGTCCATTCCTGAGGTCTCTGCACTGGTCCTCACTAGAACCAGGAGATACGACCATAGTAGTCCAGTCCTGAGGTCTCTGCACTGGTCCTGACTAGAACCAGGAAATGTGACCATATTATTCCAGTCCTGAGGACTCTGCACCGATCCTGAACTAGAACCAGGAGAAATGACCATATTAGTCCAGTCCTGAGGTCTCTGCACCAGTCCTGACTAGAACCAGGAGATACGACCATATTAGTCCAGTCCTGAGGTCTCTGCACTGGTCCTCACTAGAACCAGGAAATATGACCATATAAGTCCATTCCTGAGGTCTCTGCACTGGTCCTCACTAGAACCAGGAGATACGACCATATTAGTCCAGTCCTGAGGTCTCTGGCTTCCTGTCACTCAGAGAATAGACTTTAAAACAGCTCTACTGGTGTTCAGGTCTCTTCATGGCCCCAAAGTCCATCTCTGACATGTTAGATCCATATGAACCAACCTGGACTCTGAGAACCTCAGGTAGTGGTCTCCTGCTGGTGCACAGAGTCAGGACTAAACAAGGTGAAGCTGTATTTCAGTTTTATGCTCCTAAAATCTGGACCAGTCTTCCAGAGGATTTGAGACAGACCTCAACTCTGACAAATCCAGGCTGAAAACAGTTCTGTTTAGATGTGAAGATTATGACTGAAAGGATTTTGGACCAATTTCAATTCCTCTCTTAACCCTCAATCTCAACCCTTGCCCTTAACCCTCAATTTTTGGCCCTCAATCTTAACCCTCGAAAGTAAGTGTCAGGGTTATCTTGTGACTTAGAAATGGGACACCCCTCGAGTGCAGTTGCGTCTTCAGACTGAAATGTATCAGAGCCCTTATTGTCTCTGTATTTCCTGAAATTACACAGGGATAACATTGAAACGAGCGCTGTATATTCTCTAAATAATATTAGCAAATAACACAATAGAGGATACATTATTCAGTCCTCCGTCGCTACAGAACAAGGTATACAAGTAACGTGAGGCTGACCGGGACCGCCGACGGGACCGGGACCACCGGTCCGGCAGCAAACATCGTAAAGTAAAAAAATAAATGTTACACAACAACGATGTTAATCCATGAAAAAAATCTCAAACAAAGACAATAAGATGGTTTCGTAACATTTATATCTTTAAGATATACGAAGATACTTACGTTTGTAGCTATCTTTTTTTGTCAACATCATTTTCGAAGATGTCTTGGCTGAATTACCCAGTGCCTTCTGGATAGCCCTTACTTCCAAGGGTGGTGTCGCAAAATCTCAATTTTGAGGGCGATGCAGCCCTCAAACTCGTCCCTCAACTCGACTTGCTAAGAATTGGGACGGCACTTGCACTTAGTGGGAAGCGCGCATTTTTGAGACTGAGGGTTGAGATTGAGGGTTAAGGGAGGAGTTGGAATTCACCCTTTATCTGCACTCGTCATTTTTAATTTAATATATTTTTCGTTTAAATTAATTTATGATTTAATTTATTAGTGATTATTTTTTATGCTTGTATGGAATGATTCTATTTGGCTTCTTTTGATTTTATGCATCTTGTTTGTTGCATGTTTCCAGCCTACAATCGATGTCCATTTTCCAACAGTCTGCAGCCAGACCCTTCTCAGGGGCTGACACATTAGCTTTCTTATGCTGCCCCTGTGTGGTTAGAAACAGTTTTGCTACACATATGGACTTTGACCTGTTCTTCATACAAGATAATGGATTGTGGTTCTGATACTCTGCACCCTCACACCAGTCCACAACAAAACTAATCTCAAGCCACACTGCAGAGAAAACAAACAAATAATAAATACAAGTCAAATTAAAGCCAGTCCAATTATAACCTAGTTCATTATAATCATATTTTTTTTTCCATTTTTATAAAGCAGCCTACCTAAGGCAACAGACTTTTTTTTAAATAAAAATAAATATTTCTTAAAGCCTCATCTTATGCTTAGAGAGGGTGTTTGTATCCTGAACATAAACTGGAAACTGGTTCCACAAGAGAGGAGGTTGAACACTAAAGACTCTTCTACTCTATTCTACTCTCAGACCACTTCTAACCCTGGCCTCAATCCAGCAGCTCCTCTCTGTCCACATGTTCTCTTGTTCCCTCCCCTTCAGAGCTGCAGCTTGAACACAGATAGAAACAACATGTGCTGACGTGTCAGAGCTGAAAGCCTCCATTCTCTGTACAGACACGTGATTTAGAGATCAGAGCTCAGACTAGTTTCAGTTATGAGGAAGTGAAACTCTCTCAGGCTCTGTTACCGAGAGGAGAAATGGCGCAGAAAGGAGACCAGCTGGACAGAGAAACGATCTCTTGTTCAATCTGTCTGGATCTTTTAAAGGTTCCAGTGACTATTCCCTGTGGACACAGCTACTGTATGAACTGTATTAAAGACTTCTGGGATGGAGAGGAGGAGAAGAAAATCCCCAGCTGTCCTCAGTGTAGGCAGACGTTCACACCGAGACCTGTCCTGGTGAAAAACACCATGTTAGCAGTTTTAGTGGAGCAGCTGAAGAAGACTGGACTCCAAGCTGCTCCAGCTGATCACTGCTATGCTGGACCTGAAGATGTTGGCTGTGATTTCTGCACTGGAAGAAAACTGAAAGCCATCAAGTCCTGTTTAGTCTGTCTGGCCTCTTACTGTGAGAAACACCTTCAGCCTCATTATGATTCACCTACATTCAAGAAACACCAGCTGGTGGAGCCCTCCAAGAACCTGCAGGACAACATCTGCTCCCGTCATGATGAGGTGATGAAGATGTTCTGTCGTACTGATCAGCAGTTTATCTGTTATCTCTGTCCTGTGGATGAACATAAAGGTCACGACACAGTCTCAGCTGCAGCAGAAAGGACTGAGAGGCAGAGAGAGCTGGAGGTGAGTCGACAAGAAATCCAGCAGAGAATCCAGGACAGAGAGAAAGATGTGAAGCTGCTTCAACAGGAGGTGGAGGCCATCAATCACTCTGCTGATAAAACAGTGGAGGACAGTGAGAAGATCTTCACTGAGCTGATCCGTCTCATCCAGAAAAGAAGCTCTGATGTGAAGCAGCAGATCAGATCCCAGCAGGAAACTGAAGTGAGTCGAGTCAAAGAGCTGGAGGAGAAGCTGCAGCAGGAGATCACTGAGCTGAAGAGGAAAGATGCTGAGCTTCAGCAGCTCTCAAACACCCAGGATCACAATCAGTTTCTCCACAACTACCTCTCACTGTCACCACTCAGTGAGTCTACACACTCATCCAGCATCAACATCCGTCCTCTCAGATACTTTGAGGATGTGACAGCAGCTGTGTCAGAGGTCAGAGGTCAACTACAGGACCGTCTGAGAGAGACATGGACAAACATCTCACTGATCATCACTGATGTGGATGTTTTACTGTCAGATTCACCACCAGAGCCAAAGAACAGAGCTGGATTCATGAAATATTCATGTGAAATCACTCTGGATCCAAACACAGCAAACACACAGCTGTTACTGTCAGAGGAAAACAGAAAGGTGACTTTTATGAGACAAAAACAGTCTTATTCTAGTCATCCAGACAGATTCACTGAATGTTGGCAGGTGTTGAGTCAACAGAGTCTGACTGGACGTCTTTACTGGGAGGTGGAGTGGAGAGCAGAAGCAGTTTATATAGCAGTGGCCTACAGGAATATCAGCAGAGCAGGAAGGTGGAATGAAAGCGGATTTGGAGGAAATGACAAATCTTGGGCTCTTTACTTTAACTCTGGCAGTTATGAATTTCAACACAACAGTATCAAAACCTCCATCTCAGGTCCTCAGTCCTCCAGAGTAGGAGTGTACCTGGATCACAGAGCAGGTGTTCTGTCCTTCTACAGCGTCTCTGAAACCATGACTCTCCTCCACAGAGTCCAGACCACATTCACTCAGCCGCTCTACGCTGGAGTTTGTGTATACATGTTTGCCGGAGACTCTGCTGAGTTCTGTAAACTCAAGTAGATTTAATTTCTCTCTATAACTGTTGCCTCAAACTCATTATTGTGATGTTTATGCACTTCTCAGACACGTCGTGTATCAAAAAGGTCAGATTTCAGGATCCGGCTGTTCTTTTGTAGTTTGTTTTCCTAAACATTGCATTTTTTTTCTTTTGTTTTTTTAAGCCACTGAAGACCTCTCACGTATCCGTGCAGAAATGTAATCACTTGTACTCTAAAATCTTGCAGACTTTTTGTGCGGTTTTGTTTGTACTTGCCATTTCTTTCTCACAGATCTCTTTCATAGATATCATGGACATGTTTGCCTGTTATATTAAATTGCTCTGTCAAATAATTCGTGCTTCATTTTGTATTCCCAGTAATAATGGGACCCGATAAGGTGAGGTTAACCTCAGCACAACAGAGTGATGAAGATTTATAGCATCTTGCTGAACCCGTGCCTCATTGGGACAAAAACCACAAGTATCACTGTCTTTCTCATGTCTTTGTCTGTCCTGTCCTTTTGTGCTTCACTGTTGGTAATTTTAATCCTCTCTGGTAGAGTCGGGAAATCAGGTGTTAATAAAATATGTTAGATCAGACTGTCAAAGAAATCTGTCGCAATATCAAACTGCATATACTGTATATCTGACTTTAAAAAGGCCTGGGATATGGCACTAACCATTAGATGCGGTATATGCAGACAGTTGTTAAAAAAAAAAAAACAACTTCCCAACAGTAGGGATATTTTTGAAAACAGAAATTATGTCAAAGAACACAAATATTTAGTGTAAACGTAGCTCATGTCAGTGTTGCTGTAGTTTACAGTATAGGCTCAGTGATGTGACCTCAATTCAGTATAACAGTTGAACGTGTAAGCTTAAAGAGTGATTATTCCAGCATTGTTTTTTTTTTCTTTTTTTTTTTTTGCCTTTATAGGTCACTGACAAGGTTTTTGCCTCAAATATGCTCAACTATTAAAACAGGGATATTTTTCAAATACAGACTACAATTACAAATTCTTTTTCACAAAGAATATAAATAGTTGAAATATTTGACATGGGCGAGATTAGGTTGGTTACAGCTTCTGAATGTTGGTTATGATTAATTTTCAATTAATTTCCCAGCCCTAGATTATGTTTATTTATTTATTTTTCTCATGAATTCTTACTTTTTGTCTCATATAAGTGTTTGAAGTTGTGGCCATTAAAACCAACACAATAATGAAAGAAAAAAACAGAAAAAAGAAAAATCCTGAACGCCCTCTATGACCACTAGGACGCACTGGTTCTTCTACGGACCGCGTTGGACTCGGTGGAAAACTTCATGTCCCAGAATCCTTTGCTTCCACTCGCCCGATAGCTAAGACCATAACGGCGGAGCGAGTGAAGAGGAAGCAGATGGCTTTTTCCCCCACTGGGAGGTTGATATCTTCCCGCAGAAGTCTTCATTCAGTCGATAAAGGGGAGTAACACGAAAGACCGAGCGAGCCGGAGAGAGGTAATAACAGTTATGGTCTCACGACCGGGTCTAATGCGTGATTTTCAGCCGGCTAGCTCGTTGGCAGTTGAACTTGTCACCTCGACGCCACCTGCTCTTCGGTTACTGCTGTCATTTTATTCGAGCGTACTTTTTTCTTTTTTTTGTCAGTTCTGCGGACATGCATGGCTGAGCGACTCGGGTGTATTATGAACACTTTTTTAACGTATCATCGCTGGTTGTCGGCGGCCTCCTCTTTGTCAAGCAGGACGTGTTTTTGTCGCGCTGCAGTTTCTGGTGTTTGGACCGGTACCGGCTGACAGAGATGCAGGGCAGCCTCATCCTTTCTGGGAGAACCACATCAGCAAGGAACCTTTGACAGGCTATGTGGTTGACGAGTCCTTGCAGATGTTCTAGTGGTAGGCAGGGTCCTGGTCACCTCGGGGTGCAGGTGAGTGCCCACTGTGACGTCATGACAGCCTCTGCAGGGTGAAAACATTTATCCTGCAGCATCTTTCTATCTTCTAAATAGCCAAAACAGAAGCTCAGGTTAACGTTGGTTTTAGGATTTTATAATCTAATGCAGTGGTCTTCAACCGGGGGTCTGCGACCCCTAGGGGGGCCGTGGAGGTACTGTAGGGGGTCCTCCACCTTAAAAAGAAATAAAGGTAATTTTAACCAAAATAATTTGAGAGTAAAAAAAAAAAAAAAAAAAAAATTATATATATATATATATATATATATATATATATATATGTGTATATATATATATATATATATATATATATATATATATATATATATATATACATACAGGCAGTTCTAAATATATAACTGCCTGAAGTTAAACGTTTCATTGTTGGAAAATAACAATAATAAAAAATATTGTCTCATACCAAAATAATAATAATAATATAATAATAATAATAATAATAATAATAATGATATGCATGAAAGTTTTATCAACCATAAACACATGTAGGCTAAAAACCCAGTCAGGAATTGGTTAATAAGGTGAAATAAGCAGAATAAAATATAGCTAAAAGTTATTTTAAGCCAGGCTTAAAATGTGAAACTTTAAAAAAAAAAAGGGGGGGGGGGGTAAGAATTACAAGCAGGGGTCCCCGGGCTAAAAAAGGTTGAAGACCCCTGATCTAATGCGTTGTCCTGGCCTTCATGATACGAACACGAGCAGAGCTGACGATTGAAAATCAATTCCTTTCTGCGATTCGATAACATCGAGTATCGAAAAGTTCTCCGTCATAGGAGACCGATTTTTGATACCTCATACCGCTAGTGTTGAATGACAAACTTTCCAATGTAAATTAGTGATTTTTGGACGTGAAGTTGTCATAGGCCACGGTTACATGATGTTTTTTAATTCGGAAATAATAATTTCGAATTAAACTAATTTCCTTGGAGTTTACATGGAAATAGTAATTCCGATTTGAGGTTTACATGGAAAACACGTTTGTTCGGCTTTATCCAATTCCACTTAAGGTCTGGGGGTTGGGAAGGGTTCTGATTGGATGGGGGGGGGGGCGGACGTCTTTGTGTATTTACGTCTACCGGAAGAAAACAAACTTAGCAACAACTCGATTAGCAAAAACCTTCCACTTATTTTTGACCTGGGTGGCGTCTCTATCTGTGAAACCTCCTTCATTTAACCTGGCTGCTACAACTTTGAAAAGCTCACAATTGTTATGTTTCCTGCCATCTGTTCTTTTAATTATTTCCAGTTCCTCCAAGCTATTTATTAAATAAATCGTCTCTGCTCTTGACCACATTTACTGCGTGCTGCCATCTTGAAACTTTGTTTTGAAAACAAGCCCAGCACGGAATATAAGCATCATCGCGACAGACGGGCGAGAGAACGAGCATGCACAGAAAGACGGGAATTAATTTAAAGCGGAATGAGTGTATACATGACCACGGAATTATTTTATTCGGAATTAAAATGAGAATAAACCAGCCACTTATCGGAATTAAGTTTAATTCAGAATTGACATTTTCATACCGAATTAGGTGTTTACATGGTAATTTTTATTCGGATTTAACTTTAATTCTAAATTAAAGAGGAATTAAACTTCCTATGTAAACGCACGGAATTTATATCAAACTTTTACAATTTTGTGAAAATTCGTTAGTTTTAAAACAAATTGTTGTTACTGCAGCTCAGAGTTGCAGTTTCGCGACGTGATGTCGCAATTTCATGTCAAAAAGTCACAATTTCACAAAATATGAGATTTTATTACGAAAAATGAGCTTTTGTCAACAAAAAGTTGAGATGTTGCAAAATTTGTGATTTTTTTTTTTACAAAAAAGTTTAATGAAATTCTTCATTTAACGGCAGAAGATCGTAATTTTATGTGAAACAGTCGCGATCGTTTTACTGCAAAAAGATGTAATATATAGTTAAAATGTCATGAAGGCTTCAGTTTGGTTTTAAAGTAAGTTACGATTTTCCAAGATTTGCAACTGATGTGATATTTTTTTCTTTTAAATTTGTTGTGGCTCTCGTGGCCTTTATTCTGAGAGAGAAAAGGGAAGGCATGCCTTTTAATTTTTAAAAATTTTAATTTAGTTTTAGATGATGAGTATGTTTCTGATTGTCTGGTTGTAGGAATAAATTACAATAATTAAACCAGTTTTACTGTAACATTATACAGTGATCCCTCGCCAATTTGCGTTTTAAGTTCTGCGGTTGTAGTTATTTGCGGATTTTTCAGAAATATATAATATTTAAAAAAATCAAGAAAAAATTGCAGAAGCATCACAGGATGTTGTGCGTGTTCTCGCAGCAAAGAAATGCTGTGAGCCAGCCTGGCCCCTTTAAGAAGGTGGCCTTATGGGTAATGGTGTGGCCTTATGGGTAATGTAGTGTGTGTGTCGTAGGGCTGCAGAAGAAAACGGGGTTAGATGAAAAGTGGAGTGAGCATTCATGCTCGTTCCATGCAGAGAAAATCTGACTTTTTGTTTTGTTGTTGTTAGCGTGTTAGCCGCTAATTACGAGCCAAAAATAGCACAGTACCAGCAGTTTCTTTACTACGGTTCAGAGACCAGAGGCTGTGAAGGTAACAGAAAGACCACAGTTGAGCCTTTGTCTTGTTTCGCTACTTTTTTGCGGCTTTTAAACATATTTTAAACACATTATTTAGGCTTGGGGGGCTCCGGCTGCCATTCGCGGATTTTGATTTTCGCGGGGGAGGCGAAAAATAAGGGATCACTCTATTGTAAATAAGGGTCATTTCACTGAACGTGCCCAGCTTCCTTTATCTTGAAATTTTATTATATTGGTGTCAATAAAAGAAATCGATCAGGTATTACTATCGAAGACGAGGCATCGGGTTTGACGTTTTTACCATCAGCCCAGTTTTATTCAAGCGGCTGCGCCATCAAACCAGCCCTTCCAGCTGGTAGAAGCTCACGCGTGACCTTCTGAGTAAGTCACTGGTCCTGAAGGGTGACCACATCAGCCTGAGAGGTTGGGAGATGCTAACAGCTGGAGATATTGACGAAACCATCGCTGCCAAGTCATTTAATCTGCTTTGTTTAATGTTTATCTGGCGTGTGAGTGGAGCTACTCAGTTCCTTAATCATTAACTGTTGGATGTCTAAAATAAGATGAAAGTCCAGAATATCCTCTTTGTTGTGGACTTTCCAAAGAAGTTGGAAACCACTTTTCTACGTGTTTCCTGTGAAACCCGCCAGATTTCCCTGATGACTCTCAAACACTTGAATCAAAGCCGACTGGAATGACTTTTTCTTGGTTACGTAAACGTGTGCGTGAACTGTTCACGGTCAAACATCGACTGTTTCGGACTATCTAAGTTTGATCAGATGGCCCATCAACGTGTCCTGTCAGCGACTGGGCCGATTAGAGCTGAGCGATTTTATCAATTCTGCGATATATATTGATATTTTATCGAGTATCGATATTTCAGCCACCGGTATCGATATTCTAAGCTTCCAAAGCCCCCGTGTCCCACCTTTAAAAGCTTGCAAGCAACAATTTGCAGTGTTTAAATTAGGGATGCACATGTTGGATTTTTTTTATAAGTCCGGGAGGGTTGGCTGCCACGATGTTGCGTACGTTGTCGTAGACGCATGCAGATACTAGGGATATTTCTGGCGACTCATTTCTCTGTCGACTAAAAGAAAATTTTAATTAAGACTAGTCGACTAGTCTAAAAAAAAGATGCGCTCCAGCCTGGAAGTTATCAGTTTGCGTCCCAGTTCGGTGTATTCGGGCTCAACATATTCCATTAGCTTCCTGAAGCCTTTACCTTCCACAAAGTTAAGTGGAAGCATATCTTGCGAAGTCCTTATCGTGATGAGCTGCGTTATCCTCTCAGACCGGACGGGAGAACACGTCTCCGGGTAAACAATGTCAAATCGGCCTGAGTGTGGCTAGCACCGCTAGCATCAGCAGCCGTCGTCTCGTGCAGATTAACATCCAAATGCTTGAGTCGAATGTGGTTGCGCATTGCTCCAGTCGAGTGATTGTATGCCCCCGCGGAGAGGGGGCGCTGCTGTCTGACGGCTCTGTAGCCCCGACTAGTGGCGGGCGGCTGTATGACAGTTAAGCGGCCTTGTACATGAATAAAACACAAATTGGTTTAAACGACTAATATTTCTGGTGCCGACTAGTAAGTGGGCGGACGTTTAATCGTTTAGACGACTAATTGCACGCATACCTAGCGGATACTACCCCGTGTATACTCTCGCAGCAATGTGTCGCTGTCAGCTTGTCGCGGAGATCCCGCCGTCACTTTTGATTTATACTAGCATGGTCTCCGCTATGTTATTCCATGCCACAACGCAAGAGCGACAATCACGAACTAGCTAAACTTACTAAACTCATCTCCTGCGTTTTTCCAATTCCTCACCGTCTCGGCCGTATCCAGACCCACATTCATCGCTATCTCCCTCCATGAATTACGAATATGTGCTGTCTTTGTAGTGTGGAGAACCAGAATCGTACAGATGTGGGTACTTCCTCATTTTTTCGATGACGCGCTCTTTTCTACGCGGATGTAGAATTGACCAATCAGAGGCCTGTTGCACCTGTCGACACGCCCCCATAAGTTGATTGAATTATGACGCTTAAAAACAAAATTGACTGTTAGTATTAATCGGTTAGAGTTACTGTTATTTGTTAACGGTTAAACGGTTAAACATGTGGATCCCTAGTTTAAATAAAAGAAACTATTTTTCCCAACAAATCTTTTATTCATTTTGTCCAGCATTTGCAAGCTGCCTGTCAGCCATATAATGTGTAATTGATGCTTTCAGTTCAATAAATTCAAAGTCATTGGAACACTCACAAGATGTCACCAAAATCACTTTGTCCCTTTAAAATCTGTTGGAAAATGATGTAAATGTATTGTAAGATGAATATCGATATATATCGTATTGTGAGCCAAATATTGTGTATCGTATCGTGAGATCAGTGTATCGCTACAGCCCCAGGGCCGATATCGTCATCTCTGATCTGCACCAGCTCCTGCAGTATTATGAACATATTTTAGAGCCAAAAGTTTCAAATCCCGGACCGGGACAGCACAATATATGTGATAAATATGTGACTTACAGGTTAATTACGAGGTCACAGGAGCAAAATTTAGGAATATTTGGATTATGCAATAATAATAATGATAATAATGATATAAAGAATCCCTATGGGGCTTTCAGGGTTTAAACCAGCCTGAAGAAATCGTCTGGTTCAACTGCATCAGCTCTCCGATGTGTGAAGAGGAAGTTACAAAGGATTTTGGTTTCAGAGGAAACTACACTCACCAAGTCTTTTCGTTCTTGGTTTTCATTTTGATTCAAATTTTTTAACGATTCTCCTGCGGAAAGCCCAAGTGTCGGATTTACTGTCATCAGTGCGTCTGTGAAAAAGCTTTATTTATTAGTTTAAAGTCATTTAAAGCTGCAGAACAAAGACCGAGCCGGTGGCCTGGTCAGAGGTGGAACGTGGGAAACCAGAGAAAATCTGCTTCAATCACGTGACCCTGCTGCTTTTTTTTTCTGGTTTCCATCAGCGTGACTGACGGAGTCAAAATAGTAACTTTCACTTCCCGTAAACGCAGACGTTGTAAACAGGCGGTGAGGTCAAGTCCTCATATTCTTTATCACCTGGGTGTCATAAGACAAGGACTTTTTATTATTCAGTTATTTTTTTCTTTCGTGCGCATAGGAGGAGGAAGAGACGGATTAGTGGCTCGGTGACGCCGCCGTTTCAGGTTGCAGTTTGGTGTGTTGCAGAGGGGGTTTCTGCGCGGTTCCTGATGTCGCAAATGCCTGTTGATCCGACTCAGTCACGCTGCTTTTGGATTCACGAAGCGCTTTCACGTTGCTAGCTGTGTCCACCTGTTCACGCATGCATGCATTCAGTTTGCACAGCTTTTTTTTCTACCATCACCACAGTTGCACACAAAATGAGATAAACTTGACTCTGGCATCTCCAGTGCTGCATCATAGTAGCTGTAGCGATACACTAATCTCGCGATACGATACAATACACAATATTTGGCTCACGGTACGATATATATCGATATTCATCTTACAAAACATTTACATCATTTTCTGAAAGATTTTAAAGGGACAAAGTGATTTTGGTGACATCTTGTGAGTGTTCCAATGACTTTGTTTGAATTAATTGAACTGAAAGCAATTAAATATTATATGGCTGACAGGCAGCTTGCAAATGCTGGACAAAATGAATAAAAGATTTGTTGAGAAAAATAGTTTCATTTATTCACACAGTGCAAATTGTTGCTTGCAAGCTTTCAAAAGTGGGACACGGAGGTTTTGAAAGAAGCTTAGAATATTAGAGGTGCACGATAATTATCGACCCGATAACAGGAAATTATGATGTCATTCCGATAAGTCCGATATCATGACGAATAGCCCCGATAACATATATATTTTGACAACACGGCAGTGCCTCGCTCCCTCTGAGCCTTGAATGACCGGCAGTGAGTGTTATGTTCAAGTGACGTCGGCATAATCAGAAAAACGATTTCTCAGTAAGGAAAATCAAGAATACCCCCTCATGCTAGAAAACAACTTGTTAACTCAGTCATAATTTTAGTAGTTGCTGACTTTAATTGATATTCGCAGTATTTTCCCACGTTACACATAAAAAAATAGATAAGGCTGAAAGAATGACTAGCAAACGAGGGAACGGAGGAATTTACGTTGCACAGTGCGCTGATTTAAAAAAAAAACATGGCGGCCATTAGTGCTGGGCGATATGGAAAAAATCATATATTACGATATGGACTATTTTATATCACGATAACGATATATATCACGATATACCATAATAAAGTATGTTTTCAGTTATTCTCTGAAAAGTTTGACAAAAATTTCATTGCTTACTTTTCAACTTTATTTTGAAAGGACATTTAGCTGAACTGTCACAAACATACATTTTAGTGCAGCAAAAACGGGTAGGTACAGAGGTACAGTAGCTTTCACATTTTTTTTAAAGTGTACAACAGTTTCTGAGAGGAAAAACACATTTTTGCACTGAAGTTCAGCTATAAATAAACAAAAATTATTTTTCAACTTTCTGAAATCTGTAACCTTGTAGTGCAAAGTTTGCAAACCAATATAAAGTGTCTAAAGTAAACATCAGGGTTGAAGAGAACTCTGTTTAAGGCATTAACCATGAATAAAAGTGCAAACATAAAAGGCTCCTTTGTAGAAGTAGATATGATTCTATCAAATTTATCATTGCAGGTTATTTAATTACATATTTGCTGTAATAATTGATAAAATTAGGTTAGAAACGATAGAAACGATAGAAATGATAGAAGAGAAATGGCACGATATACACTTTTATATTGTCCCCACGATATGTATCGTCATATTGCCCAGCACTAGCGTTATTATATGGTACTTTGTTAAAGTTTCAGAGAAAGATAGTTCACTGGTTATTTGTGACAAATGCTCCAAGTGAAGGAGGGAAAAATAGCACAAGCTTTAATACGTTAAACACGATCAGCCACCTGAAACATAACCATTGCTTCCATGGAGTTAGGGGTGTGAAAAAAAATCGATTTGGTGATATATCGCAATATTCGGCCGCCCGATATAATATCGATTCTTCAGCTCCTAATATAAATTTTTTAGGAAAATTCATTCATTCACTTAAATGTGCATAAACGCTAATAATAAACAATAAATAGGTTGTTTTGAAGCAAATAGTTTTGACTCAATTTGTCCTCTGAATGATCAATATCATGTGATGAACATATACAGCAACTTGATTTTTCATCTCTACTTTTAATTTTGATATTAACTGGGTAGAATATCGCAATATATCGTGATATCGCAATAATATCGTATCGTGACCCAAGTATTACGATACATATCATATTGTGAGGTCCTTCCCAATACTCACCCCTACATGGAGTCTTGAAATCACGCTAACGTGAGCTAACATGAGCTAACGTGAGCTAACATGAGCAAGCCAGCACCAAGTCTCCCCTCCCCTCCACTGAAAGGGACGGGTGGTCTCCGTGCTCGTCCCCCACACAGACCACCTACACGAGCATCTCACTGTAAGTTACAGTCCATGAAAAGTCCAGGATATCTCCAGTTTCACCCCCCCACCACCACCACCGCTGCTGCTGCTGGGTCGTAGACTTTAAATCTCTCAGATGGAGCAACAAGGTGCTTGTCGCTCCATTTCTTCACCCTTTTGAGCGCGACAGTGTTGGTTTAGATACGATGCGTGAGCTCACACAGGCCTGTGGAGCTCTGATCCTGCTGTGCCTGGTCTCTGAGAGGGCGCTGGTTTTCCTGAACCAAAGGTTTGATGAACATGGGTTAATTTGTGTCCTCTGGAGTTTCTGTAGGGAGCAGCTGTGGGTGGATGGCGCCAGAGTCGGAACGAAAACATCTTGACGTATCGCACCAATTAGAGCAGCTCCTGTACTGCTTCCCGTCCTGAAGGGGGCACAGACCAGGACTTGGTTCCAGACTTGGTTCCAGACATGGCCTGGACCTCCTGAGCCAAAGGTGCACCTAAGAGTCTTAAAGCTTTTGGATTCAGGGATGAGGTCAGACCAAGCAGGATATCTGACATCACCACCCTGTTCTGCGAGATGCGCACAGACCAAACAGCAGATAATAAACCCAATTATGAAAACACGTTCTCTGGTTCCAGCTGGCCACTTTGCTGGTATGAGTCTGCAAGATGTAACTCTGGAAAAAGTGCATGCTATTTTATTTTATTTTTAATTTTTTAACTTACTATTATTTTTCTTTTTTCTTATTAACATTTAATTTAATTAATTTTTATTTTATTTTATTTTATTTAGTGTTTAATTTTTTGTTTTATTTTTATTATTATTACTATTTTTTTGTTCTTTTTCTTTTGTTCTTTTCTTTTGTTAAATTTAAATTAATTTTCATTTTATTATTTAATTTCATTTTTAATTTTTAATTTTATTTGATTATTGTTTTCTTTTCCTTTTTTTACTATTTTTCTTTTCTTTTGTTTACGTTTAATTAAATTAAATTAATTTTTTATTTTATTTTATTTAGTTTTTAATTTTGTTTATTTTGTTAAATTTTAATTTATTTTCATATTATTATTTTATTTCATTTTTAATTTTATTTGATTTTTTTTTCTTTTCCTTTTTCACTATTTTCTTTTGTTTATGTTTAATTAAATTAAATACATTTTTAATTTTATTTTATTTAGTATTTATATTGAATTTTTTTTTATTTTGTTAAATTTTAATTTGTTTTCATTTTATTTTTTTTTTTTATTTTACATTTTTTAATTTTTAATTTTATTCGATTATTTTTTTTCTTTTCCTTTGTTTATGTTTAAATAAATTAAATTAGTTTTTTATTTTATTTAGTTTAAATTTTTTTTTATTTATTTTCTTTTGTTCTTTTTTTTGTTAAATTTTAATTTATTTTAATTTAATTATTTTATTTTATTTTTCCTCCTCTGAAACATGAGGCATGTATGTGACATTTTCTCTCTCCATCCTCCCTGCAGATGCAGTGAAGCGGTTTACCGCCGCAGACCGAGTCCGCATCCGTGCAACCAGGCCTCCCGCCTCAATGACCCACCACTGACTCCCAGCGCTCTTCTCCGCTCTTGACCGGTGGGCGGGGCCTGCCCTGCCTGAGAGGCGTGGCCAGCCATGGACAGCAGAAGCAGCATCGATTCGTGGCTGACCGGCAGGGGGATGGGGTCGGTGAGCGCCACGCCGGCCTACGTGAGGGTGACGTCGTACGAAGCCATGGACAAGAAGTGCATTTCAGACGTGAGGAGGACCTTCTGCCTCTTCGTCACCTTCGACCTCCTGTTCATCACCTTGCTCTGGATCATAGAGCTCAACGTAAGACGAGTCCGCGACCTTGTAGTTAAAGAGTTACAGGTTAAAAGGCTCCAGTAAATGTTAAATTAATTCACAGAGAAATTAAGAGATTTCAGATTTCCAACTTTAATCTCTGCAATCTCTTTAAACTCTGCTTATCAGGAGCTTCTGCGTTTTATGAGTCGGTTGGGAGCGTTTCTGCTGCCATAAACCGTCTGATTCCCATCAGCTCGGCGCAGAAGTGGGTCAGGTGTCGCTGGAGAAACGAATCGAGGCCAACTGAGCCATAAAACTTCGCATGTGGAATAAGGAAATTAACTCACATGGCCCACTTTCACCTAACAATCTAGTTAAAAAGACGTCGACCTTGGACAGCGAAGCGTGCTGTCTGTCCAAACAGTAAAAAAAAAGTTTAATGTTTTTTTTTGTTTTTTTTTTTTTAATTAAAGCAACGCAGGCCGTTTGAACAGATCTGAGGTCAGGTCTGTTAAAAAAAAAACCCTCGTCTGATAGTTAAGCCTGTTTGACACATTTCCAGCTATAAAAACAAATCAAAAGTCTTTAGATTTAAAAGGGGCTCATATCTAAGATCTATAATTTTTAGGGCTGGGCAAGTTGACGCGTTATTATCGCGTTAACTCATTTATTTATTAACGCCGACATTTATTTTATCGCGCGTTAACGCATGTT
The DNA here is from genome assembly GCA_018398805.1 of Hirundichthys speculiger. Lineage (NCBI taxonomy): Eukaryota > Metazoa > Chordata > Actinopteri > Beloniformes > Exocoetidae > Hirundichthys > Hirundichthys speculiger. Next base: position 207,756 of record JAGFBZ010000790.1, on the reverse strand, counting down.
GCTCACATGCTGTTTTTTTGAAACGTCTGTTACTGGCTGCTGCGGAACCGGAAGACAGTAAACATAAGGAAAAGCTAAAACAGACATGGAGAACGGTAAAAATCCGTGAACTTTATAGTTCAAGTAGCAACTCAGGTAGCAATATTAACAATTCTGTCTAAAAAATAAAATAAAATTCTGGACTGCAACAAAACTTTGGCGTCATTCCTCCATGTTCCATCAGATCTGCTCCATGTGTTCACTGTCCTGCTGTTCTCTAGCTGGGTACTGCAGTGCAGCTCCATCTAGTGGCACACAATAAAATGTCAGTTTTTAATTTTTTTTTTTTAATTTTTGATTGACAATTGAAAATGGAAAGAATGAATGATACACAGATTGGTAAAGTTACTGAACTTTAACATGGACATTTTCATTTTAAAGTTCTCCCAGACGGAGGATTCAACAGAAACAAGGTTATTTGTAACAACTGACAAGTTGAACTCCCTGTTAAAAGTTTCTGCTGTTACCTCAGAAATTACCTGTTTTAATATTCTGATTGTGCTGAGACACAATCATTTTGTTGGATTTTGTTTGTAGACTTTTTAAATTTTTTTATAAAAACAGGATGACATTAATGCCCTGGCAGTGGTCATAAGCTTTATTTTATTTGACATTTTTTAAGATGTTATTTACACTAAATATGTGTTTCTGACAAGTGCTGATGTTAAAAGTGTTGAACAACAAATGTTATGACACTTTAGTTCATATGGCAGCAGAACATTTAAATAAAAGTGCATTTTACACTACTTTTGAATTCATTATTTGAATTCGCGTATACAATGCGATTAATCGTGATTAATCATGGAAATAATGCGATTAATCGCGATTAAAAATTTTAATCGTTGCCCAGCCCTAATAATTTTATAATAACACTAAGCAAAGATTCTGGTGACAAGATTAAAAATTCGTGGGAGAGAGAGTTGGGAATACAAGTCGATCAAGAGACCTGGGACAAAGCTGTGAGCCGTATTAGGACATCATCTTCCTGTTCCCGCCTCAGCTTGATTCAATTTAAAGTCGTATTCAGGGTTCATTACTCTAAAGCTCGACTTGCTAGTATTTACCCAGGTGCTGCCGATATCTGTGATTAGTGCTCTCCTTGTCACCTGGGCCACGTGTTTTATCAGTGTGGTCTTTCATATTGATCTGAAGCCCTCTCCTCTCAGCGCCATATTTGAGATTCCGGATTCTTCATTGAATTTAAATTCCGCTCAGAGATGTTGTGGCCTTTATGTCTTTAATAGCCAGACGTACATTAGTGTTACACTGGAAATCTGCTGGAAGCCCCTCAATTTCTGTGTGGCTTAAAGGATGTCTTTTCTGAAACTTGAAAAAAATCTGATACTGTATTCGTGGAATATATATGGAATATATTTATATGTCCTTTTTTTTTTTGCAATTTTATTTATGAGTGGGTTAGGGATGGAACAGTTATCGGTATTATGGTAAAGTGCGGTAAAATTTTACGTGATAACGATTACCATTTATGTTTGACTTCATGTCATTATCGCGGTCGATTACCAGGATATGTAATATCAGCCTCATTCAAGTCTGCTTGCGACTCGTGACTGTGTCTCGCGTGAATTTGTAGCTTGTAACATCGGCATCGTAACGTGAGCATGGAGGAAAGTGGGACATGGAGGACATTGAAAAATGACATTGAAAAAGGACCCGAACGATGTTCTTCTGATGCAGTTAAAATATTAATTTATTCCATTAACTGATCCGACAACCATAACGCCGGCAGTTAGCGCCACAGCGGTCAAAAACCTTTTGCCCTTCCGGGTCAAACAGCTAACCAATAACAGGCAGCTACCTTTATACCTGACCCTCAGGTAACAACACAGCGACACCCACAGACACACACAGAGTGAACTACAATTCAGAACAACATATTTGGCTCCTAAACAACTGTTTCTTTATTTGCACATTTATACGTATTTAAGGTTCAGCATAAAATCCAGTTTATTTCATTTGAACTTGCACTATAATTTTTGTTCCTGATAATTGTTTGCATATTTTGACCTACTACGGTTGTAAAGTGTTTATTTAAATTTGCACCAGACAAATAAGCTTTGTTCCTGTTATTTATTTTGTTCATTTAAAATAAAACCTCTTTCTGTGCCAGTTGTTTGACCTTTTAATGTGAAAGTTTCATTTTGATAAAATTTTGGCTTTTGATGTTTTAGTATGACAAGAAAATCACAAGATTTTGTGAAATTATTAAAATGTATGTGTTTTTTAGACATTTGTACAGCAATTAAGAATACCACGATAATATCGTAAACCGTGATAATTTGATCACTATAATCGAGATATCAAATTTTCCATATCGTTGCATCCCTAGTGTGGGTGTGTATTTGCATTATGGTGTTTAGAGTAATAGTTAACTTTGGTGAGTTGTTTTCTTTTTTTTAATTTATTTATTTATTTTTATTCATTTTTTATTTATTTATTTATTTATTGCAATAAATTATATATCCATTTATTTTTATTTTCTTCCTGCGTTGGAGGGGTTTTAAAGAAAAAGGTGGGGATCATTGTGACTTGTAATTTTCTTTTAGTGCTACTTGGTACACTGCAGTCACTGAATGTAGTGATCTTTTTATTTTATTTTATAATGGTTATAAAGATGTATGTAACTTTTGCTATTGGTCTCAATAATAAAACAAAGTCTTTAGATTCAGATTCAGAGCAGCGCTGTGAAGCTCAAGCTGAGGCCTGTGGCAGTGTTTCTGGTGCAGCGGCGGTAGAAAGGGTCACATGACGAGCTTTGAAGAGGTTTTTAAATACAGCAGCAGCTCCTCCACCTTTCCTGTCGGGGTTTCGTGAAACAAAAGTCGCCGTTTCCTGATCGTTTCGCTGCCAGAGGCTCGTTTGAGCGTCAGCTGGAGACGGCTGTTTAAAAACGGATCTTAACGGTTTCCGTTGTGTCTGGCAGGTGAACGGCGGCATCCAGAAGCAGCTGGAGAAGGAGGTGCTGCACTACGACTACCGAGGCTCCTTCTTTGACATCTTTGTAAGGACATTTCACACCGTTCACCTGTAGAAAACCAACTGTTTTATTCCTCATGATGTAGCAGCTCTTTAATGTCGTCCTCAGCTGCTGGCGGTCTTCAGGTTTGCGGCTCTCATCCTGGCCTACGCCGTCTGTAAGCTCCGTCACTGGTGGGCCATCGCTGTACGTCTCCCTTTTTTCCTCTAAGATGACTCTATTTCTGCATCTGAGAGCCTGTTCAGGTTTATATTCTCCTGCGTACACATGCTGTTGGTGTTATTTCTAGAGATGCACGATAACTGTTTTTTAAAACCGATACCGATAACTGATAACACACACATATACCAAAGATCATTACATCAATACTATGAACAAAACCAAAAATAGTTTTGACTTTTTATATAAACAGATATTTATTTTTTCCAATGAAAAACTATTGGCAAGCCTCTCAAACATTTTTGTAAAGCTATCAAACAAACCTATTTGATATCTCACATCAACTTAAATAAGGTTCATTACTGACTGATATAAAAATTAAAGGCTCCTTGTACTGATGGAAATACATGCATCAGAATTACAAACTGAAAAAGATTAAAATTTAAAGGATTTTGGCTTGTGGTTCCATTTAAATTAATACATTTAATTAAAGTAAATGAGGTTCAGTAGTTTTTATTTTTTAATCTCATGGACGCTTTAGATGAGAGGAATGAGGGAGAGGAGAGGGGAGGAGAGACTCCTGGTGGATTGCGCATGTTAGCGTTAGCTTCTGTTAGCTCACGTTAGTGCGATTTCAAAACTCCATGGAAGTGATTGTTATGTTGTAGGTGGCTGATCAGGTTTTACTTATTAAAGCTTGTGCTTCCCTCCTCGTAGAATTCACTGGGAGGATTTGTACGGTGGCCCTGAAGGGCAAACGACACCAACAAAAAGAAAAACACAACGACATTAACAAAAACACAACGACAAAAAGGAAAACACAACGACATTAACAAAAACACAACGACAAAAAGAAAAACACAACGACATTAACAAAAACACAACGACATTAACACAAAACAAAACACAACGACATTAACAAAAAACAACGACAAAAAGGAAAACGCAACGACAAAAAGGAAAACACAACGACATTAACAAAAACACAACGACATTAACAAAAACACAACAACATTAACTTCTAACGGAAAGGGTAGGTACCTGCTATGACAAGGATGATTGCTGATTGGACGAAAGCACTCAGTCTGTTTAAAATGTGTGGAAGGGCCCCGCCCACATCTGTGGTCTACAGTCAGGTGTATTTGGAGATGGCTACTACAGAAGAAGTTATTAGGCATTATTTTGATGCAGGGCATACATACGAGGTGATAGTTCACATGTTGTCCACCTTTCACAACATCACGATCAGGGTTTCCGTTGTCCAGTAATTGCCGGACTTTGTCTGGTAAAATATGCGGAAGTCCGGTATTTTATAATCTCTCCGGTCAAAATGTCCGGTGAAAAAACTCCTCCCAAGCACAATTTCAGTTGTAATAAAATGGGTTATTTCCACATCATTTTATGAAAAATGCCTCGGGATTCTCCCAGAGGAGCTGGTGGAAGCGGCCGGGGGGAGGGAAGTCTGGACCTCTCTGCTGAAGCCGCTGCCCCCACGACCCGACTTCGGGTCCATCCATCCATCCATTAGCAGAAGCTAATGGATGGATGGATGGATGGATTTTATGAAAAAACATATACTTTTTTTTACAAATGAGTAGTGTGTGAGGACGAGTCGGCTCCAGCCACAGCTCCACTCATTGATGCCACAGGTGCGCAGAGACGCATCTCCGTCATGACAGCGCTCCGCGGTTATGGAGGCTTGACTTCTCAACGGCCTGTGAAGTTCTCATCGGGGATTTCAGTGAAATCTACTCCGAGTGGGCTCAACTGGCCCAGATAGCCTGCTGATCCCTGTCTCCAGTGTGCCAGCAGAGAGAGGTTTCTCTCTGCAGAACCGCATTAAACAGCACAGCGGAGTCAGAGGAGCGCAAGCTTCTGCAATATTTTTTTATTTATTTTTTTAAGTTACGCTCATGAGTCAATTGACGGGACTTATTTTATTTGAAATAGCCCTTTTTTCAATAAAAACACTATTAAATGACATGCATTGATATCGTACTACTGCATATGATTTATTTTTAACCTCAATAAATTCATATAGCCTATGTGACCAGAATTTCAAACATTTGTCCGGTAAATTGAAAACCTGCCGGTCACATTGTCCGGTGCCAGTTTTTTCTATTGGAAACACTGATCACGATAAGTGTTCGCACTCTTAAAACACGGTTAAGAGAAGCAGGGTTGTATAGGAGAAAGAATTATTCCCCACTCGCTCAGGTGAGACGAGCCATACTGACAGAGCTGCGTGGACTCGGGCAAATGTTCGGCTATCGGCATATTTTACCGGACAAAGTCCGGCAATTACTGGACAACGGAAACCCTGATCGTGATGTTGTGAAAGGTGGACCGCATGTGAACTATCACCTCATATGTATGCCCTGCATCAAAATAATGCCTAATAACTTCTTCTGTAGTAGCCATCTCCAAATACACCTGACTGTAGACCACAGATGTGGGCGGGGCCCTTCCCCACCTTTTAAACAGACTGACGTGCTTTCGTCCAATCAGCAATCATCCTTGTCATAGCAGGTACCTACCCTTTCCGTTAGAAGTTAATGTCGTTGTGTTTTTGTTAATGTCGTTGTGTTTTCCTTTTTGTCGTTGTGTTTTTGTTAATGTCGTTGTGTTTTTCTTTTTGTCGTTGTGTTTTTGTTAATGTCGTTGTGTTTTCCTTTTTGTCGTTGTGTTTTCCTTTTTGTCGTTGCGTTTTCCTTTTTGTCGTTGCGTTTTCCTTTTTGTCGTTGCGTTTTCCTTTTTGTCGTGTTTTTGTTAATGTCGTTGTGTTTTCCTTTTTGTCGTTGCGTTTTTGTTAATGTCGTTGCGTTTTCCTTTTTGTCGTTGTGTTTTTGTTAATGTCGTTGTGTTTTCCTTTTTGTCGTTGCGTTTTCCTTTTTGTCGTTGTGTTTTTCTTTTTGTTGGTGTCGTTTGCCCTTCAGGGCCACCGTAGATTTGTCACAAATAAGCACCAAACTGTCTTCTTCTGAAACTTTAACAAAGTTCCATGCCGCCATGTTTGTTGTGATCAGTAAGCTGTTCTGCAGGCTGCATTCAAGGTGTGACGTAAATTCCTCCGTTCCCTCGTTTGCTAGTCGTTCTTTCAGTCTTTCTATTTTTTTCTTTTTTTATGTGTAACATGTGGGAGAATACTGCGAATATCAATTCAAGTCAGCAAATACCAAAATTATGACCGAGTTAACAAGTTGTTTTCTGGCATGAGGGGATATTCTTGATTTTCCTTATTGAGTAATCATTTTTCTGATTATGCCGACGTTACTTGAACATAACATTCACTGCCGATCATTCAAGGCTCAGAGGGAGCGTGGTACTGCTGTGTTGACAGAAATATATGTTAAATATATATAATACACATATTATAAATGTGTAAAATATATGTTAGGCTATTTATCATGATATCGGACTAACTGGAATGACGTCATCATTTCCTGTTATCAACCCGATTATTATTGTGCACCCCTACGTTATGTACATGAAACCCAGACAGGATTTAATATGACCAATTAGCCCAAACAACACAAAAATCATTTTACACGCCATGTAACATATTGGAGGACCTCTAACCCGTCATACCTGCAGATTTTAGTTTTACAGGTAATCTAACACGCTTTGTGAGGAACTGATGAAACAAGAAGTGGGTTCAAATAGGAAGAGAAGTTGGCACAAATGATGTTTGAACATCAGTAGAAGCAAAACTGCTCCGTTTCTAATAATGTCGAGATCACTAGAAAACGAATACGACATTACCATGATGGTTCCGCTATCTGGCAAACCTTCATGATTTAGGTTCCTCTTCCTGTCAATTGCTTTGGTTCAAAAATCTAAAATTTATATTACTTGATTAGAAGTGGACATTGCACAGAGTCCCAGACTCATTTCGTGGATGTGGATGCATTCACTGAGCAGCTTTAAGTAACTGATGAGAAAGCAGAGTTGTGTCTGCTGGTTGTGACCTCCGGAAATCAAGGTCAAGTCCGGGAGGACCAGGTTAACGTCTCTAAAATGTAAATGAAGCATTTTCAGCTAAACTTTATATTTTAGGCAAGGCAAGTTTATTTGTGTAGCACATTTCGTGTACAGGACAATTCAAGGTGCTTTACATAAAACATTTGAAGCATTACAGAGCATTAACAAAACCCTTTACGACAGCAACCCGAGACGTCCCGTCCAGGGCTCGTCCCATGTCACCGGCCGTAATTACAATTTTTTTTTCTTTGGTTTACGTTATAATGCTCCGCGATCAGTAAATCCCAAAACCAGTGGCTACGAAGCTTCGAATTATCTGTCTACACCAGTCGTCACCAGGATGTTTTTACTGCTGTTTCATCTCTCCTTTTTTTTTTTTTTTTTTTTGTAATTTTTATACTTTTATATATATTTTAGGGCTGGGCAACGATTAAAATTTTTAATCGCGATTAATCGCAAGATTTCCCTGATTAATCATGATGAATCGCATTGTATAGGCAAAATCAAATAATGAATTCAAAAGTAGTGTAAAGGTCACTTTTATTTAAATGTTCTGCTGCCATATGAACTAAAGTGTCATAACATTTGTTGTTCAACCCCCCCCGCATGTCTCTAATGTCATGTTTTGTGTTTGTCCAGATCACCACTGCAGTCAGCTGTGCTTTCTTGATCGCTAAAGTCATTTTATCGAAGGTGAGAATAAATTTGTGGACATTATTGGGAAAACTGTCATTAGGACATATTTAAAACGGGCTCACAGTGTTATAGGATGCTTCATGAATCTCCAAAACTGATATCAGAAAATGTTTCTGAACAACAGCATCTGTGTTTACATGAGTCCACATATATTATGGTTCCATGCTCTTCTTCCAGATTGTTAATAAATCTCTACCATATTCATCCTTGGACTAATTCATTCTTCTAACTAGAGCTGAGCCATTTTATCGATTTTGCGATATATATCAATATTTTATTTCCCCAGAGGGTATCAAGTTTTCAGCCGCAGGTATCGATATTCTAAGCTTCTTCCAAAGCCCCCGTGTCCCACCTTTAAAAATTTTGCAAGTAACAATTAGCATATCGATATATATCGTATCGTGAGCCGAATATCGTGTATTGTATCGTGAGATTAGTGTATCGCTACAGCCCTACTTCTAACTATGAAAGACTGTCTGTGTGCAGCTGCTGTCTCAGGGAGCCTTCGGGTACCTGCTGCCCATCATCTCCTTCGTTCTGGCCTGGATAGAAACCTGGCTGCTCGACTTCAAGGTGCTGCCTCAGGAGGCCGAAGACGAGAACAGTGAGTCCGTCATCATCAAATCACTAACTCATTAAAACGCCGCCCTGTAATGAGACACACGTGTCGTTTGTGTGTTTCAGGATATCAGTCCATCATGGACGCCACAGAGCGAGCTCCTCTCATGGGTCAGGGTCCGGGTCCTCTATCTGACGGACAGTTCTACTCGCCACCGGAGTCTCTGGCAGGTCCGTTTCCTCGCACTGTCACCGGTACTGCAGAGAACGCTCTTCTTTCTCTTCACCGTCTGTCGGCCAGAGGTCCAGTCGTCAAAAGCTACTCTTCAAACGACGGTTTCAGCTTACAGGAACTTCTGGGTGCTTTCGCTCTGTAAATGTACAACTTCTGTTTAAGATCAAGTGGCGGTAAAATACTATTTTTCCAGGTTTTCCTGGTGTCTGGTCTCAGCCAGGGTTATAATAGTTTTGGATTTTCCATTAGTTTTAGTTTTTATTTAGTTTTTAGTTTAGTTTTTTTTATTCAGTTAGTTTTAATTGTTTTTAAAGCAGTTTTGCTAGTTTTTATTAGTTTTTGTTTTGAAATACTTAGTTTTGATTTAGTTTTTATTAGTTTCAATGTTAGTTTAAGTTTTATTTTGTAAATTAGGGTTGTAATTTTGGTTCGAGTGAAGCACTGAACTTTTAGAAGGCTATCGAATGTTCTTGCGTATTTACTGACCAGCAGCTATTTGGTCGCTGGTGGAAACAGTCCATTGTAGTTGCTGTTTTCTCGCAGTCCTTCCCAACGCTGACTGGTCTGCAGCTGTAGCTTCTCTTTCCAGGGGGCTAGCTTAGGCTAGCTTATCCAGCTAGTCTTGGTTAGCCTTCTTGTGTGAGTTTTCAAATGGACTTTCAGATTCGTGGGTTTTTTTCTCCTTGAGAAGTATTCCACACATTGTATCACCTGCTTCTACAACAAGGCACTTACTTTTATTGTTAACACAGTCATAGTCAAAGAAATCCCAAATAGGACTGTGCCACTTTCTACCACATTTTGCCGCAGCTATTGCTGCTGATAACTTTTTTTTTTTTTTTTTGTGGTTTTTGTTGTACGGCGGAGCAAAGTTAATAGATTTCAATTGTTTATGAGAAAAAAATTACAAACACGAAGGATGTTCTTGACATTATTATAGTTAATTTTAGTTCGTTTTATAAACACATAATACAGTTTCAGTTAGTTATCTTTTTTTTTAAAAAAACGAAAATGTTTTTCAATTCTAGTTTTTGTTATTTCATTCGTTTTCGTTAACGATAATAACCTTGCTGTGGAGTTCCTCAGGGGTCAATCCTGGGACCCCTATTGTTGATAATAACCTTGGTCTCAGCTTGTTTTGTTGAACCAGGAAAAGCCAAACATCTCCTGGTTGCTACAAGTGCACTTTAATTCTCGGTTCACTCGTGATCTTTCTTCTCTTCTGTTCAGATTCAGGCGAGGATGTGGATGATAAACAGGATCCAGAGAAAGGGCTGATTCTGGCCACCTAACAGGTAACAGTGACGTGTAATGTGATGCATTAAACTCCTCAACGACCTGAAAACAGTCAAACGTTAAAAAAAAGAAAAGAAAGAAACTCGGGAAACTCATATATGATGGTAGCTCAACAAAACCTGGTCCTGAAAATTCAATTAAACAAAAGTTATCTATCTAATATATTTCCAAAAGTTGCTGGTGCATCAGTAGAAATTAGCCAGCAGTGTTTTCAGTAATGTGACTGATTTTCATGGTGATCCCAAACTCAACCTCATTACAGACGCTTGGAGCTTCAATGTCTGGTCCACCAGGTGCAGTAGCCACGAGATCCTATGCTGCTCAAAAGTGCACACGTTTCTATTGATCAAACCACTTATTAATGATCTTATAAATGACATTGATACACCACACAGGTAAACGAGCTCAGGTGGCAGTCGGGGGGGGGGGTAAAGGGAATAAATCCTTGTTTTAACTCTCGTATGCAGAAAAATGTAAATACAATGTGTCTGTGGTTCAGTTATTGTGTATTAATGATAATATTGAATATGTAATAATTACTGCCATCCAGTGGCGGAGCAGCAGAATTGCGCCAATCTGGCAGTGTTGTTGAGCTGCTGTTGAAAGTGTGCATCACCGGCCCGAGGTGATGCTTCAGGAGAGCTTCTCCGATTTTAAACAGTTTTCTGCTCAGTGGCTCAAGTTGCTTCTGCATCCAAACACTTCCACTTTCTAACGACAGCTGCAGTTCACCGTGGAACATCCAGCAGGGCTGAAACGTCAAATGTGGCGTCGCTTGAAGTCCCTGAGCTCTTCAGCACGACCCGTTTTATACCACAGATGTTTGCGAGGTGTTCGATTTTTACACACCTGGAGCAACAGGTCCGACAGAAACGCCTGATGTGATCTCAGGCTTCACGACTTTGGTTTCAACACTGACACGAAGTCAAGCAAATTTAGTCAGAAATCGTAAACGTGACATCCATCAAATTACCTGTGAATGTCTTTTAAAAGTCCTCATTCTCTGATCAGCTGCTCGTGGAAGAAGCTTTACCGCCGTTTTCTCCCGTAGATGACGACTCTGTGCGCCAGTCAGGCTAAAAACGATGAGAAAAATCCTGTCGTCCACTCGTTGGAACATCTTCCTAAGTCGTTTTTTAATTTGCTCGTAACCTGAAGGAACGCAGCTCGAGCGTATCTGCGTTCAGCACGACCACCGGGGGGCAGTGATGAGTCAAGTTACTGACGCCAACAGATGTAACAGAAGTTTTCCTCCAAATTTCTTGCTCTATCATTTTGTTGTATTTGATTACTCATCCAGCTCACTGCTGCCCCCTCGACTTCTGCTTGTATTGTTCCGTTTAGCTCGTAATGCTAACCAGCGCATGAAAGCGCAGACGAAATCAGTGCAGGTGACGTAGAGAAGGCCCCGTAGAGGGGCCTTTATGCGCTGATAGTAAATGTGTGCTTTATACAGTAGCATATTTAGCCAACTGGTTTAGCTAACTAGTTTTATTCTCCTGAGTAAACAGCTGACTTTCAAATCAAATGACGTACAGTAAGTGCCCCGAGCCTCAATAATGTGTTTAAAATATGTTTAAAAACCGCAAAAAAGTATCGAGGCACTGCAGCGAAACAAGACAAAGGCTCAACTGTGGTCTTTCTGTTTCCTTCACAGCCTCTGGTCTCTAAACCGTAGTAAACAAACCGCTGGTATTGTGCTATTTTTGGCTTGTAATTAGCGGCTAACAAGCTAACAACAACAAAACAAAAAGGCCTGGTTTTCTCTGCGTGGAACGAGCACTTTATTCTGGCACTGCAGGAACTTGTCTAACATCACACAGGTTGTATTGTTGGGCTCCTGTCGGTTAACAGAGAATGTAAATCTATACACGCTGGACTGCTGTTGATGCTCACTACACTTTTCATCTAACCCCGTTTTAGTTCTGCCGTCCCACAACACACACACCATACACTCAGGTGGCCGTGCCCGGCCCTGTAGTGGAGGACTTCATTTTGTGGTGCAAATCGTCTTTCCTGACCATTAACGTCGACAAAACCAAGGAAATGATCATTGATTTTAGGAAGTCCCGTGCAACCACCGCTCCCCTGTCCATCAACGGTCTAGCTGTAGAATCAGTCCAGCTGTACAAATACCTCAGGACACTAATTGATGACAGGTTGTCCTTCGATAATCAGATCGTGCAAAAAGGCCAACCAGCGCAACCAGCCTTCGGAAACTCAGGAATATAAACATTGATAAAAAGTTCATGGAAATGTTTTATTCTTGTTTTATTGAGTCTGTCCTGAGATTCTCTTTTATTTGCTGGTTCAGGCTAATTAGTTTTAAAAATCGGAGTAGACTCCAGGGGATGGTTAAAGTGTGCAGTAAAATTGTTGGCACCCCCCTGACAGAGATCTCGGCCTTGCACAAAACCAGGTCTTTAAAGAAAGCCAGACTGGTCTTCTCTGACCCGAGCCACCCTCTGGCATCTGAATTTAGGTTGCTCCCCTCTAGACGGAGATTTCAGGTGCCAAGAATAAGAACAAACAGATTTAAAAAATCCTGGGTTCCGGTGGTCATTGGCCTTTTAAATAATGAATAGTTTTAACCCCCTTTTAAGACGCACTGCACTGTGGGCAACTAATTTAATTTTATCTCTGTTTTTATTATTTTATTGCCTTTTATTGTCTTGTTCTTGTCAGTGTCGTGCATGTATTGTTGTGATCTTGCTGCTACTGCACTGCTAATTGCCCCCTGGGGACAATAAAGTTTTCTTGATCTTGATCCATTACCCATAAGGCCACATCATTACCCATAAGGCTACCTTCTTAAAGGGGCCAGGCAGGCTCACAACATTTCTTCACTGTGAGAGAACACGCACAACATCCTGTTTCCGCAATTTTTTTCTTGATCTTTTTTTTTAATATTATATATTTCTGAAAAATCCGCAAATAACTAAAACTGGGCAACTTAAAGCGCGAATAGGCGAGGAATTACTGTACATTCCAGTAATATTTTAACAATATTTAGTATCAGTTTTTTCCCACATCAATGCAACATATTGGCCAGCAGGGGGCAACATGCCAACATTTTACCTTGAACAACTTAAATTACATTTCATTTAACTTTTTGTGTTTGTTGTCATGATGGTGTTTCACAGAGGGCCACTGTTTCGGTGCATATAAGGCACACGGCCTGGTTGCTGCGTGCAGCCAACATGAACGCGTACAAATCTGTCCACTACTCTTTAAATGCCCTGTTTTCACCATCTAACGTTCTCTTTTTACAAGTAGATGAAGCCATCTTTCTCGTCCTCTCGTTCTCTCCCTCTCTGCTCCTGCCTCCTCCACTGTCCGTCAAAACTGTCCTCCTCGCGTCCTGTCAGTTTGTTTAGTGAGCACGCTTTTTTTTTTTTTTTTTTTTTTTTTTTTACCAGCTCGCTATGCACATTAATTGATCTGATTGAGGATTAATTGATCTGATTGGAGATGTTGCCCACTCCCCAGTCAGGGAAGTCGCCTTTTTATTTTTTCAAAATTCCTTTACAATTTCTTCTGGATCCGAAAGTGATCTCATTTGGCTCCGCCGTTGGAGCACCCCTGCTGTGGAGTATAAACAGGCCTTAAGGGGGCTCTGGAATGTCTCTGTGCAGACCCACCCCCTACAATATCAAATATTCATTTTCATTTTATGATTATAATTCAGTTTGTTGGTGGATGTCATTACATCTTAATAAACAGACATTTGACGTTGACTGGACTAGGTACTTTTTGAAAATGAATACGAGAGGAAATTACATAGTGCACCTTTAAAGTCCAGATTTATGACCTGAACCATGAGAGGATCGTGGGAACATTTCCTGGGAATGTGGACAGTTACCAGGGACCCTTTTAGAGTCTCCTAATGTTGAGTGAATACACACTCTTGAACCCCGTTTTTTTTTTTTTCATTTGGACCAGCAGTCGACGGGGCGGGAGGCTGGCCAGACCGTTGTACTGCGTCTGTAGTAATATCTGGAGTGATTCTGACTCTGTTGGGAAGGAAATGTAGCGACATCTTCAGAAGTCTGCCATGAAGTCGTCTTCCTGCAACTGGAAAGGATTAAATGAGCATCTCCACCAGACCTCACCTCCCCTGTTTTGTTCTCCTCAGGGCTCCGTCTGTGGCCGCGGAAGTTTCCTCCTGCTCCCGAGGGAACGTCTCTGCCTTACCTGTTCGGCTGTTTTAGTTTTTATTCCTTCCTAAGAGGTCTTTCTACGTTTCTGTGTCCACGAACACACAAACACAGAGACTGGAAACGTGACTTCAGTATCAGGTTTTAGTTCATGGTTTCCACATTCATGGATCTTCTGAGGGAATTTATTTTTATGCACAAATAAATCAATACTTTTCACATACTGTTCAACTGTGATTCAAACCATCACAGTTGGGTTTTTTTTTTACAGTTTAAGATGTGCTTCCTTTTAACGTGTCGATTATTCCATGATGTTTTATTTAAATTGCTGATTTATTCTGAATCCGCTGATGAAGGACGGAGCGGTCAGAGCCGAGCCGCTGGACCAGTTTGTAGCAAACGTGACTCTCAGATAAACTCGATAACTACCGTTGGATCTGCTGCATTTACACACCAGGGTTCCTGCAGTGCTGCAAAGAGAAACTGATCTGCTGCTGCTCTAATGGGAGGAAAAAAGAAAAAAAATGTTGGAGTATTATTGTACATATGTTCATGCATGCCCTGCACGTGCTCAGGTTGTTTTAAAAAAGCTTGTCTGTAAAATGGAATCATTAAAATGTGAAAATGTTTAACTTGACTGCGTCGAACTTTCGTCTCCTCTCAAAGTCCAAAAAACCATTTAAAAAAAAAAGCAGTTTTTCTGTTAAAGAAGGAAGGAAAAACAAAAACACAGGACAGAATTAAACCCTCAAACCAGTTCTTTCTGTAACACTTTTATTCTTTTTTTTCACATTTTATTTACTGACAGAAGTCGAGTATCCAAGGCAGCTGTAAACAGTGTCCACAAATCTACATTTTGCCTCTCGCCACTGTTCAAATAAATACAATACCGATGGTAATAATAAAAAAAAAGAAAACTGCTAACCTACATCTGGCTGAAGGAGCTTGTACAGATTTACACATCGAGTCTTTGCAGAAGTATGTTGGGAGGTAAACGATGCTGTGAGACCGAACGGATGAACCTGCTTGTGAGGTACGTGTCGACGGTTCAACTCCTGAAGCTCGTGAGGAGGAACGGAGGTAGAGGAGGACTCTACATGGATGCTCCATATGCTTCTCTGTTGTGGGACCAAACCGGTTTCCTTCTTCATGGCTTTAAGCTGAATGAGATGAATGTCGACTGCATTTCTTCTTCTACTGATGGAAACATTTTCCTCGTGTCCCTCAGACTTTTACCCTCACATTTGTCACCTTCAAAGTTCCTGTATTTCCCAACAATAAATCATCCCGTGGCATCAAACGTGCTCTAATCTGTCCGTGACCGTCGTGCATCATTTCAATCATCACCAAAAATAAAAATCAGCCGTTTTTACATGTAAGACATTTGCAACATGAGCTGCAGTTTTCATGAAAAAGAGATGAAGACTCGAGTTCGATCAGATCACCAGGTCTTCGGGTCCTACTCCGACCCATCAGTGACGGGTCCTTGGGTCTGACCCCAACCCATCACCTTTGATGGGTCTTCGGGTCCGACCCTGACCCATCAGCTGTGACGGGTCCTTGGGTCTGACCCTAACCCGTCACAGGTGAGGGCTCGGGGTCGGACCCTAAGACCCGTCACCTGTGACGGGTCCTCGGGTCTGACCCCGACCCATCACCTGTGACGGGTCTTCAGGTCTGATCCTAATCCATCACCTATGACGAGTCTTCAGGTCTGACCCCGACCCGTCACCTGTGACAGTTCTTCAGGTCTGACCCCGACCCATTACCTGTGACGGGTCTTCGAGTCTGACCCCGACCCATCACCTGTGACGGGTCTTTAGGTCTGATCCTAATCCATCACCTATGACGAGTCTTAAGGTCTGACCCCGACCCGTCACCTGTGACAGTTCTTCAGGTCTGACCCCGACCCATTACCTGTGACGGGTCTTCGAGTCTGACCATTGTCACCACCTGTGACAGGTCTTCGGGTCCGACCCCAACCCATCACCTGTGATGGGTCTTCGGGTCCGACTCCAACCCATCACCTGTGACGGGTCCTCGAGTCTGACCCCGACCCATCATCTGTGACAGTTCTTTAGGTCTGACCCCGACCCATCACCTGTGACGGGTCCTCGAGTCTGACCCCGACCCATCACCTGTGACAGTTCTTTAGGTCTGACCCCGACCCATCACCTGTGACGGGTCCTCGAGTCTGACCCCGACCCATTCACCTGTGACGGGTCTGAACTGTGGACAAACGTTTTTCACCTGTTGGATGCGTGACTCAACTCTTGACAACGACCGTGTGACTGATGATTACACACAAAATAATAAAAATAAAAAACATAAACTACACAGAAATCCATCTTTGTGTTGGATCAAACACCATTTCCAGCCTGGTGGCTTCCTAAATGTTTAAAATATTTCCACAAAAGCTGAAATTATTTCACAGTGAATCAGTACATCAGGAGTTTTTTAATCTAATGTTTAAGTTTTTCAGATTGTTTCTGTGAGAAAAAAATCCTGCACCTTTAAGTTTCCGTCTAACGTCTGAGGAAGCCAACCCATCTGAAACAGAACCATTATATTCTTATAGAATATATATTTATTAAACACGTCTGTAGCCTTTTCTCTCCTTCATACGTGTCATAATATTATAAGATTGGTGGTCTTTAATATTAGTTTGCCTTTTTTTTCTTTATAGTAAACTTTTGTCAGCTTTTCCTTCAGCAGGTGTCACTGCAGCAGATCCACCAACCCCCCACAGCCACCCCAGTAATTAACCCAGTAATTAACCCGGTACAAGGTTCCCATCATCCTCTTTCTTCACTGGTTGATGCTGACACGGAGTCACCAGGTGGTGGCGCCTTGAAAACCCGTCTCATATCCGGTTTGACCCAGTCAGACCACCTGGATAGCAGAGGTTTTCGTTTTCGTGTACGAATCTGACACCTGGGGGCTCGTCCCGCTCGCACCGATGATGCAGCTGAAACTAACCATCCACCAGCATTTATATCTCCTTTATCAACAGGAGAAAAATCTAAAATATCCACAAAACTTTAAACATCTTCCTCGCAGTCACTGAAACGACTGAATAAACGGTTTTTATTAGTGTTAAACGTAAACATCTAAAAACTGATCCAAACATCGTATTAAAGTTTTTGTGCTGCTGACAGTTTCAGAGTTTAAGCTTCATAAAGGCGCAGGTGTTAACGACCACATGGACGGCTGTTCCAGACTTTTGGAATAAATTTGTCAACAGGCGAAGCATCGCGGTTCATCCAGCTCTAATGACGGGAACAGAATCCTTCCTACTGGAAGCTGTGGTCGCTGACAAACACTTTCCACTAAAACCAGTTCAAGTCTTTACGCGCTGAAATACTTCAGTGTTTTAGGAATGATCTGGAAGGAGAGACACTCTGGGTACTCTGGACACTCTGGGTACTCTGGGTACTCTGGATACTCTGGACACTCTGGGTACTCTGGGTACTCTGGACACTCTGGGTACTCTGGGTACTCTGGGTACTCTGGATACTCTGGGTACTCTGGACACTCTGGGTACTCTGGACACTCTGGGTACACTGGGTACTCTGGACACTCTGGGTACTCTGGACACTCTGGGTACTCTGGATATTCTGGGTACTCTGGGCTACACCGAGGTGTCCACTCTTCAGTCTTCCAGGAAAACACGGTTCAGCTAATGTTTTTGACCACCTCTACGCGCTGTTCCTCGTCCGGCCAGCAGGTGTCCTCAGAGGGCAGCGGCCAATGATGCATGTTATTTACCAAAAAAAAACAAAAAAACTAACTGTTCCAAATAGACGAGGTTTGAAGTTGAGGTCTGAGAAATGAGAGAGGAAAGAGAACTTTTTGACAACATGATCTGAGACCATCGCTGCAGAAGCTGCTCTGTTGGAAACAGATAGAGCAACTAGTCCTTCACCTGTAACACTGAAGTTTAGAAACTCGCCTTTATCAGGACTGAATTCTTCTCTAACGATGCTGCAGATTCAATACCTGAAGTACCAGACCCAGATCCAGATCCAGATCCAGAACCCAGCAGCAGTATCTAGAGACCTTTGGGTGGTACGGCGCATAATAGGAGAAAAACCGCTGCTGAGATACCAACCCTTCACTAAGTCTCATGAAGTTCAGGAGGGTCGTTTCTGTGGGGTTTTTCTTTGTGTACTATTATTATTATTATTATTTTTTTGTGTGCATTACTGCTGCTGAGAAACTGACAAATCACAAAGCAAAGAGCTGATACTGACGAACAGACAAAAGCAATTTAAACCTTCCAAACACAAGTTAGAAGACGAGAACGGAAACTTCACATGACCTCCTTAACCTTTCAACAAGATCATTTCAATCTACACTAACTCAAACTAATTTTAAAAAAAGTTCTAAATTATTCTGTACTAACTGACCAATTAGAGACAACACTTTAAATGCTCAGGAATTATTGATCTTAAAGGTAGGGTAAGACATTTCTATCCCAGAGCAGTTTTTGTTACATTTATCCAACAGCTCTCAGGGTCAGAGGTCAGCTTAGGGGTTGAAGGAGGTGGACCCCCCCAAACCATAATAAGCATTGGTGCAGCCCCTGACCAATGGGGGAGGGGAGTTAGTGCCTGTGGGCGTGCATGTGCAGGGGGAAGTGGGAGGAGCTTGGGAGAGTTCATCACAGGACATGTTTTCATGGGGGCAATCAATAGATATGATGTCATCTGGAAACTGCTTACCCTACCTTTAATGTGTCGTTATTTATACTATGATTTATTAATTTTTCTTTTTTTTTTTTCGTGAAATTACTGCTTTGATTTCGCTCAATATGGCTGTAATATTCTGCTGTAGAAAACTGCTTCATTAAATGTTGACTTTTTTTTAACCTATTTTAAATTTTTTGTGTCAAAACTAGCAGAAGCTTCTGGATGAGAACTACCTCAACTACTGAGTCCAAAGTGTCACAACCCCCCCCCCCCCCCCCCCCCCCCCCCCCCCCCCCCCCCCCCCCAAGTTTATGAATTTATGAACTTGAAGAGTAAACATTTCTAATATAAACTAAAAGCCAAAAAAAAAAAAGGCTAGACATTAACTCTTATGGTTCCAGCTTCTCACAGGTAAAGATTTGCTGCTTTTCTCTTAACATGTAATTCAAAAATAAAAATAGAGTAATGACTTTAGAGGATGTGAGTTTGTTCGCTCCATTTCTACTTTTCTTTTGACATCAGTCATCAGCTGCAGGTCGGCACTGATCACTGATCTGATCACTGATCTGATCACTGATCTGAACACTGATCTGATCACTGATCTGATCACTGATCTGAACACTGATCTGATGACCTGATCTGATCACTGATCTGAACACTGATCTGAACACTGATCTGAACCCTGATCTGATCACTGATCTGACACTGATCTGATCACTGATCCTGATCACTGATCACTGATCTGATCACTGATCTGATCTGATCACTGATCTGAACTGATCTGATCTGATCTGATCTGATCACTGATCTGATCTGACTGATCACTGATCTGAACACTGATCTGAACACTGATCTGAACACTGATCTGAACCCTGATCTGATCTGAACACTGATCTGATCACTGATCTGAACACTGATCTGATCACTGATAAGAACCCTGATCTGATCACTGATCCGAACACTGATCTGATCACTGATCTGAACACTGATCTGATCACTGATCTGATCACTGATCTGAACACTGATCTGATCACTGATCACTGATCTGATCACTGATCTGAACCCTGATCTGACCACTGATCTGAATACTGATCTGAACACTGATCTGATCACTGATCTGATCACTGATCTGAGTACTGATCTGAACACTGATCTGATCACTGATCTGTTCACTGATCTGATCACTGATCTGATCACTGATCTGAACACTGATCTGATCACTGATCTGATCACTGATCTGACCACTGATCTGACCACTGATCTGAACACTGATCTGTTCACTGATCTGAACACTGATCTGATCACTGATCTGAACACTGATCTGAACACTGATCTGATCACTGATCTGAACACTGATCTGAACACTGATCTGATCACTGATCATTTAGTAAACTGTAGTCCATCCTGTCATGGGACACGGAAACGGGTCTCCAGAAACCCTGGAACCAGCGGGACTGATGCTGAAGAAGACGATGCAGGCTGGGAAACTCCGTTCAGGCTCCGTCTGTATTCAGACACTGACTGAGTCTCCGGCCGTGATGATGAAGAGGAGGCAACTACATGACTGGTAGTTCACAGGTCATGTAGTTGGTGGTTCCTGTGTGAGCGGTAAAAACGCTGCCATCAGAGCGCTCGTAGCGGCAGATCTGTCCAGGAGACAACGCTCCTGTCCAGGTCAGGTTAGGCCACTAATCAGGCTGTCAGAGGAAGGGAGTGTCGGGGGGGTCGTTCACAGCTCAGATGTATAGGTGCGTTGTACGAAAGTGACCTCCAGCGGTAATACTACGCGTTCGTCGAGTCAGCGGAGCGACAAAAGGCTTCACATCGGACAGGAATGCGTGTTTGCGTGAGCCAAGCTGCCGAGCCCACTGACCTGTCGTCCAGTTGGGTTCTTTTCAAGTGTTTTCCACCCTGAAAGTTTAAAAAAAAAAAACAAACAAAAAGAACAAAAACGATGGACGCTAAACACAGTTTTTCACATAGCACCGCGCCATCGGCTTCCTGTCAACACTTAATTGTAGTAAATCACATTTCCACAGGGTTTTCTTTTTTCTTTTTTCCTCCGTTAGAGCGTGATACGCAGAGAGCGGAGATCGCTTGCATGATGCTGAAGAAATAAAAGCTGAGATAAAGAAGAAGCACACTGACATCCGATGAGGGAGGGGAGTGGGGGTGGGGGGGTGTTGGCAAAGCTGAGGTATCTGATCAGGTGATTCCTACAGTCTGTCTGAGGGACGAGTGAGTTCTGTACATGTGAGGACCGTGGTGGCAGAAGGCACATATTGCCGAGGTGAAGTGGGGTGAGGTGGGGGGGGGGGTCATGAGCGGTCAACTGTCCTCCATCCAAACGCAGCTTTTGTCCGCTTGCTGCATCACAAAGAAGCTGCTTTCACCAACAAAGCAGATTTTTTTGTTGTTCCTGTCAGAAGAGGGTCTCCGGGGCGTCCAGCCCGCGGTTCAGTCCGACGGCGGCGGCGACGGCGGCGGTGGCGGCAGGCCGACGGTTCTCGACCCAGGCGGGAGAGATGAGATGAGAGCAGACTTCTGATCGCAGCTAAGCTCCAGCGCAGCGGTTCTTGAACGTGAAGGAGAGGACAGAGGGTTCTTCTGGGACTTAAACTCGGACCGGGACGTGTTCCAGCGAACGGGCCGGCGTGGAGGCGGGCGACGCCGCAGCTGCAGGAGGAGGAGGAGGAGGAGTTATTGCTTTCAGCTCGTTGCCGGGGCAGCTCTGGGTGCTGACGCCACGGTTGAGGGCGCCGGCGCGCGGCGGGGCGTTGGCGGGCGGTGCGGCGGGGTCGGTTCGGGGGATGTTCACGGGGCAGGAGCGGGTGCGGGCGTGGCCCTTGTGGCCGCCCGGGTGGCAGACCAGGCTGCCCACGGTGTCGACGGGCGACAGGTGGCGCTTGAGCCAGCGCTCCACCCGCTCCTCCTTGTACTTGATGGAGTACCAGGTGAGGAAGATGAAGAGGAAGCCGAGGAACTTAAGGCTGGCCGCCAGGCCGAAGTAGACGAAGCGCAGGGAGGTGACGTCGTACTCCCAGCACGAGCCGTGGACGCCGCAGTCCTGCTGCCACAGCATGCAGGTGGTGTCGATGACGGCGCCGAAGTAAATGGGCGTGGGGATATAGGCTGAGAGGAGGAAAGACGATGGAGAGAAAGCAGGGTACATCAGTGATTAACAGAGGAGTGGAAGGACAAGGGGTCAGAACAGATGTTTTATCTAATGTCTCAGCGTCACATAGCGGTAAAAGTGAACTGGACCTGACGGGTCGGACCTTCAGAAAGCCGCCGTCAGTCTCGCATAAGAGATGTGGTTTCTACTCACCAAGCGTCCTGAGGAGAACAAACTGCATTCCCAGAGCAAAGGGCCTCTCCTGCTCTGCTACAGACCTGAAGACAGACGACGTCAGATGGATATTTACTCAACACTGAGGGTGCCACTGGGAAACGGGTCACGTTAGATCAAAAGCAACGCAAATAAACTGTAAACAAGAGGGAAACAGTCAATTTGAAATTAAACAAATTCACAAAAAGGCCCTGATCGTTGACTTCCCCTTACCCGTTAACGCTAGCCGCTACCCACAAATTGCGGGTTTAGGAACCTCCGCTAACCGCTAATGCAATCTTTCACTCGCTAAAGCCGCTACCCGTTATGCCAACTCCCTTGCTCACTTTGTAGGTGTGGCAATGGGCGTGTCTTTTACCCTTTTCCGCAAACTCTGTATCTTGCGATCGCGGGTTTAGCAGATAGCATGTCGGCGCGTAAAGAGCGCGTCCAAATGGCATCAATGTGCATCCACCTGGTCACATATGGACGTGCACAAACGGCTCTACCTCTGGAGTTAACTCTTGTATAAAAAGCGTAATTTGGCCTCAGTTGAACCCCTGAGAAAATGTCAGAGATTGTCTTAAACGGCTTGCTCGCCAGTTAAACCATAGACGACCTGAGCTTGTTTACTGGGAGGACACCAACTTTTTGGGACTTTCAGGTAGCTGATAGGAATTGTCTGTATAAAAATATTTATATGTATATATCAGTGCAGAGGAGGAGGAGGAAGAAAGAGGAGGAAGCTCTACAGCAGAGTCCCAGACAAGCTGCACATGAGAGCTGCTCCGATCTGGATGAAAAGACGCTCCATAGCAGTTTGTTTTAGGGCTGTAGCGATACACTAATCTCACGATACGATACGCAATATTTGGCTCACGATACGATATATATCGATATTCATCTTACAATATATTTACATAATTTTCCAAAAGATTTTAAAGGGACAAAGTGATTTTGGTGACATCTTGTGAGTGTTCCAATGACTTTGTTTGAATTAACTGAACTGAAAGCATCAATGACACATTATATGGCTGACAGGCAGCTTGCAAATGCTGGACAAAATGAATAAAAGATTTGTTTAGAAAAATAGTTTCATTTATTTAAAAAGTGCAAATTGTTGCTTGCAAGCTTTTAAAGGTGGGACACGGGGGTTTTGAAAGAAGCTTAGAATATCGATACCCGCAGCTGAGAAATCGATACTCTCTAGGGAAATAAAATATCGATATATATCACAGAATCGATAAAATCACTCTTAATTGCTCTTAAAGGCAATGGCTACTGACGCACTGATTGGTTTAACAGGTGGAACGTCCTAACCACTCCTATGGATAATGTAGCAGCTAGCGCAGGTGGGATAGCGGGTTTAGCAAGGTGGAAGATTGCGTTCTTTGCGGAGGAACGCCCCTCCCGCTACCCGCTATCCTTAAATAGTGGCTTTAGCAGATCTGGCAGAAGATCGGGCCCATAGTGTTCATATACAAAGAGATAATTCGGCGTATGCAGTAACGCTCTCAAAAACTGTCTCAACCAGTTTTAAGATGTTCCTTATCGTTTAGAAATAAAGGTCAGCATTGTTTCTTCTAAACGCAACGTAAACGCCGCGTGGGTTTGGGCCTTACCTGAGTGTGACGATAATGGCGGAGGGCTGGGCGCAGGCGGTGATGAGCGTGACGATGAAGAGGAAGATGAGGAAGGGGATGAGGGTGCTGCAGGTGCGGTCGCACTTCCCCGACACGGCGTAGCCGTTCTCGTTCAGGTAGGTCTTGACGATGACGAGCTGCAGCTGGTTGCTGCCTTGGCCGCCGGACGACGGCGTGATGACCTGTCGGCTCTGGACGCAGGCGCAGTCCGAGTAGTTGCGGACCTGGAGGACGGGCGGGGGGGTGGGGTTGAACGCACATTTGCTGAATGTGTGAAATGCATTATTTAGGCTGTATCATCCACCGTGTCCTTGTGTCTCACCCCGTTGCTGTCATTGGCCACGCTGCTGCAGCCAGCCAGGCACGGGTTGAAGTACGTGATGCCGTCGGAGCCACAGACCGGAGCGTACTCGTGGATTTTACATCCGCAGTTCACGTTACAGCCTCCCGTCAGGTTCCTCTGGGTCATCGTCAGAGTAGGTCTGGTGAGAGAAAACGCTATTAAAACCACCGACCATCGACAATCCGTGCCGTTACAATGTCGGTCGACCCGCAGCGAAGGGCCGCGGGCCGGGAACTGAACCTGGGCCGACTGCACGAGGCCTTCGTCTACGACAGGGGCGGGCAAATCCAGTCCTGGAGGGCCACTGTCCTGCATGTCTTAGATGTTTCCCTGATCCTAATTAACAGTTCAGCACCATCATCATCCAGGTCTGTTAGCGACCTGTTCCTCCAGGACTGGACTGGCCCACCGATGGTCTACGGGGGACTGAACAACATCAGGTCAGACCAACATGGAGACGTGAAATAATCAAGAGGAAGCAGAAACGTCAGCGAGAGAACAGCAAGGAGTGAAGGAAATGAAGAAGGCAGCAAAAGAGGAAACTGCTGGAGACGAAGTGGGAGAAGGAGTCCAAGTTCAACAACAATGTGTGCATTTACATGGGAAGTTTAATTCTCTTTAATTCAGAATTAAAATTAAATCAGATTTAAAATGATTAAAAATTACAATGTCAACACCTAATTCCGAATGAAAATGTCCATTCAAATTAAACTTAATTCCAAAGCAAGTGGCTGGTTTATTCTGATTTTAAATCCGAATTAGGGATGCACATGGTTAACCGTTTAACCGTTAACCGATAACAGTAACTCTAACCGATTAATACTAACGGTCAATTTTGTTTTTAAGCTACGTAACTGAATCAACTCATGGGGGCGTGTCGACAGGTGCAACAGGCCTCTGATTGGTCAATTCTACATCCGCGTAGAAAAGAGCGCGTCATCGAAAAAATGAGGAAGTACCCACATCTGTACAATTCTGGTTCTCCACACTACAAAGACAGCACATATTCTAGTAATTCATGGAGGGAGATAGTGATGAATGTGGGTCTGGATACGGCCGAGACGGTGAGGAAGTGGAAAAACGCAAGAGACACGTTTAGTAAGTTTAGATAGTTCGTGATTGTCGCTCTTGTGTTGTGGCCTGGAATAACATAGCGGAGACCGCGCTAGTATAAATCAAAAGTGACGGCGTCATCTCCGCGACAAGCTGACGGCGACCCATTTCCGTGAGAGTTTACACGGGGAAGTGCCCGCATGCGTCCACGACAACGCGCGCAACATCGCGGCAGCCAACCGTCCCGGACTTATCGGTTAACGGTTATTAATCGTTAAAGGGCGTCAGTTAACGGTCATAAAAAAATCCTAAATGTGCATACCTAATCTGAATAGAATAATTCCATGGTCATGTATACACTCATTCCGATCTTTCTGCGCATGTTCTTTCTCTTGCCCGTCTGTCGCGATGACGCTTATATTCCGTGCTGGGCTTGTTTTAGAAAGAAAATCATCGACATGATGTTGTCGTGCTGCTGCTTCAAAAATAAAATCAAAACAAATCCAAAAAGGATGCTAATAATGTAGTCTTTCGATGTTGTTGCTAATCGAGTAAGTTTGTTTTCTTCCGGTAGACGTAAATATGTAAAGACATTCGCCCCCCCCCCCCCCCCCCCCCCCCCCCCCCCCCCCCCATCCAATCAGAACCCTTCCCAACCCCCAGACATTAAGCTGAATTGGATAAACGTGTTTTCCATGTAAACCTCAATTCGGAATTACTATTTCCATGTAAACTCGAAGAAAAATAGTTTAATTCTGAATTATTTAATTCAGAATAATTAATTCCGAATTAAAAAATTAACATTTACCGTGGCAAATGTGATTAAAAAAAAAGGGAGAAAGCGAAACCAAAAGGGAGACTATTAAAAATAAAACCTCTTTAAAGACAGGAGGAAGGATGAAGAGAGAAGGGGATGAAGGACAGGCAGAAGGACTGATGGAAGGAAACGTGGGCAGACGTCCAGCGGTCCTCTCTCCCAGCTGTCCTTGGACTCTCTCCACGGCTGCCATGTAATCACTTTCAGGGACGCCGCGTCCAAAAGAAAACACCTCCGTTTTCTGCCTCATTATCTGCTGTCGCCCTCCTCCTCCTCCTCCCCCCAGCTTTAGAGATGGCGCCGATAAAAGCCACAACTGACTCCATCATGGCGCTAGATTATTTAGTACGTCGGCCTGTGGGGGGGGGGGCTTTCAGAGCTCCTGCTGACTCCTGAACTTACAGAGAAGCAGTCTATGGAACGGCTACAGGAAAAACCAGCGCGGTGGAAATACGTCAGCTTTTATTTTTTTTTACGCTGGTTTGGTGCCGGTTCTGAAAAGTGAGCGGAATTAAAGGCCGGAAAGCTGAATGGTTGCGCTCGGCTCTGGGTCTATGATGTCACAGCAGATCTGAAACAGTTCAGTGAATGACACATTTAAGAGAATCTCAACGTTTTTTGAGTTGCTTTCTCTCAAACACAGAAAAAACAACAAGAAAAGAGACAGAAAATGTAAACGCACTGTTTTAGGCACTGATGACATGTGACCTTGAGCGCTGAGCCAGTAAATGCTGCGTTCACTGTCATGTCAGCGTTCTGGACCTGAGATTCTGGAGTGATTCTAAGATGCTGTCCAGATGGCTGATGGACTGATGGAGGGATGGAGTGATGGACTGATGGAGGGATGGACTGATGGATTGATGGAATGATGGACTGATGGAGTGTTGGAATGATGGAGTGATGGAGGTATGGACTGATGGAGTGATGGAGGGATGGACTGATGGAGGGATGAAATGATGGACTGATGGAGGGATGGACTGATGGAGGGGTGAAATGATGGACTGATGGAGGGATGGACTGATGGAGGGATGGAGTGATGGACTGATGGAGGTATGGACTGATGGAGGCATGGACTGATGGAGGGATGGATTGATGGAATGATGGACTGATGGAGTGTTGGAATGATGGAGTGATGGAGGGATGGACTGATGGACTGAAGGAGGGATGGATTGATGGAATGATGGACTGATGGAGTGATGGAGGGATGGACAGACATGAACAGCTCCAGAGGAGGCTGAAATGATTTTGCTGAATGACTGTAACAACAGACTGTTTCAGATCTGGAGGAGGAGGAGACGAGGCTGTTTATGAGTAGAGACGCTGATCAGAGGACTTTTTTTCTCTCCATCCTCTTTCATAACCGTTTTTCTCTGGGGGCGTTTCCACTCTTTCTTAACAGCCCAGCTATCTGTTCATCTCTTTATTCGTCTGCTCATCCTCATCCCATCCGTCTGCATCCTTCTCTCCTCCACGGCCTCCATCAGCTCCATCACCACGGTGAACTTTAAATTCAGACTGGACGGTGGAAACAGGCCTTCTGAGCAGTGGCGATGCGTGACAGCTCGCCACTTCCTGGACTCCCTACCCCCCAGCCCCCCTCACCCCCCCTCACCCAGTGGTGTAGGGGATGTTGATTCCTCCGAGGTTGATGCTCTCGCAGCCCACGATGAAGAGCGTGGAGAAGCAGAGTAGGGAGACGCCGCTGCAGATCATGGCCAGCTTGGCCGACTCTCGGGCTCCCAGCTTCAGCTTCTTAATGATGTAGCCGCCCAGGACGATGCCCACGCCGGCGCTGGGCACGATGATCACACCTGGGGACAGAGGAGGTCACAGGAGGTCAGAGGTCACGGCTCTGTTAGAGCTGTGGTGAAGAAGCACCGACCTGGACAGACGAACGAGGATCAGCAGGGGTCATGATCCCGCCCCAGACCAGCCCCCAGACCCAGACGAGCTCCCAGACCCAGACCAGACCCTTTACACCAGAACAGCCCCCAGACCCAGACCAGACCCTTTACACCCAGACCAGACCCCAGCCCAGCCCCAGACCCAGACCAGCCCCCAGACCCAGACGAGCTCCCAGACCAGCCCCCAGACCCAGACCAGCTCCCAGACCAGCTCCCAGACCCAGACCAGACCCTTTACACCAGACCAGCTCCCAGACCCAGACCAGACCCTTTACACCAGACCAGCCCCCAGACCCAGACCAGCTCCCAGACCCAGACCAGACCCTTTACACCAGACCAGCCCCAGACCCAGACCAGACCCTACCCAGACCAGCCCCCACCCAGACACCAGACCAGCCCCAGACCCAGACGAGCTCCCAGACCAGCCCCCAGACCCAGACGAGCTCCCAGACCAGCCCCCAGACCCAGACGAGCTCCCAGACCAGCTCCCAGACCCAGACCAGACCCTTTACACCAGACCAGCTCCCAGACCCAGACCAGACCCTTTACACCAGACCAGCCCCCAGACCCAGACCAGCTCCCAGACCCAGACCAGACCCTTTACACCAGACCACCCAGACCAGACCAGCTCCCAGACCCAGACCAGACCCTTTACACCAGACCAGCTCCCAGACCCAGACCAGACCCTTTACACCAGACCAGCCCCCAGACCCAGACCAGCTCCCAGACCCAGACCAGACCCTTTACACCAGACCAGCCCCCAGACCCAGACCAGCTCCCAGACCCAGACCAGACCCTTTACACCAGACCAGCTCCCAGACCCAGACCAGACCCTTTACACCAGACCAGCCCCCAGACCCAGACCAGCTCCCAGACCCAGACCAGACCCTTTACACCAAAATGGACGACTTCACCTCTGTGGACTTCGTTTTTCGGCAGCAGTAACATCGCAGGGCGTTCATTGTCAAGCTGAGCTTAAATAATCCAAAGGCGTCCTTATGAGTTACCCACAAGAGAGCGACTGAGGAGACGTCATTTATGCGGGTGCAAGGGTTCCTGGGTAGGAAGAGTTTTTTCTTTTAACGTCAGGAGAACACAGAGCTTGCTGCTGATGTAAATAATGTGATGAAATAAAACAATGACCTCCTGACGGTAACCAGCGACGCTCCTCCTTCCATGGCGGGAAGCAAAGATAGAGAGAGGACAGCAGTCCCACCGCTCAACGCAATGACAGGAGTAAAAACTGGGACACGGGGGTTTTGAAAGAAGCTTAGAATATCGATACCCGCAGCTGAAAAATCGATACTCGATAAAATATCGATATATATTGCAGAATCGATAAAATCGCTCAGCTCTAATCTAATCTGTGTTTTTCCTCTTCAACCCAAAGAATAAGTCCATAAAACTAAAACTCTTCCAGACGTCAGAGTTAAATCAGACGCTAAACTCGAGTTGACCTGCTGCTAACCAGGTCACATCTGGGTTCCTCGTCCTGAGACGGACTAACTGTAACACGACCAGAGTGTTTGTTGGGTTTTTAATACGGTGAGTAATGGCCTGAAAATGAAATTTAGCCCGACGTCTATCACTGCGAGACATCAGCTGGATATTACTGGACTGCTTCTTTCCAAAAGAGTTTAATACTAACAAGTGATCCATCATGGTGGTGGTGGTGAACCTTTCCAAATGGGATCTGCTGTCAACAGCAGCAGGTGGGTGCTGGAGCCTTGATGTACCATGTTTTCTGACAGACATCCAGCTGAGGATGTCAAACTTTGGGGTCCTTGGACCCTCCTGAGTCTTCCAGCAGGCTCCCAGGACAGATTTAGATTTGCACACACAAGACTGTGGCATATCACGACTCCACATCCCACTCCTCCCACAGCTGAGACGCTTACACAACTCAGCAGTTAGAGATCTCTGAAAACAGAGACGTATGTTCATGACGGAGACTGGAGCCTGAACTAAAGGTTTAAAAGCGGTAAATAAAGATGTAATGAAATCTAATTAGATAAGAGTGTTGTTGTTTTTTTTAAATATCTACTGACTCACAGCACCTGCAGAAGTGACTAATGGTTTCAGGCTCTAAAGCCAGAATCAAAATGATGCAACGCAGCTCCAGAAGGTTTCATTAATATAATATAATAATACACATGTATACACATGTTTAGGGCCAATTCCAATTCCTCTCTTAACCCTCAATCTCAACCCTCGCCCTTAACCCTCAATTTTTGGCCCTCAATCTTAACCCTCGAAAGTAAGTGTGAGGGCTATCTTGTTACTTAGAAATGGGACACCCCTCGAGTGCAGTTACGTCTTCAGACTGAAATGTATCAGAGTTGTTGTCTCTGTATTTCCTGAAATGACACAGGGATAACATTGAAAAGAGCGCTGTATATTCTCTAAATAATATTAGAAAATAACACAATAGAGGATACATTATTCAGTCCATCGTCGCTACACAACAAGGTATACAAGTAACGTGAAGCCGCCTGGGACCGCTGACGGGACCCGGACCGCTGACGGGACCGTTACGGCGGAACGGGACCACCGACGAGTACAAGTAACGTGAAGCCAACCTGGACCGCTGACGGGACCGAGACCGCCACGGACGGCGGACCGGTCCCGTCGGCGATCCGGGTCGGCTTCACGTTACTTTGTTGTGTAGCGACGGAGGACTGAATAATGTACCGGGACCACCTACGAGTACAACGTGAAGCCGACGGGACTGCCGGTCCGGCAGCAAACATCGTAAAGTAAAAAAATAAATGTTACGCGACAACGATGTTAATCCATGAAAAAAATCTCAAACAAACACAATAAAATGGTTTCGTAACATTTATATCTTTAAGATATACGAAGATACTTACGTTTGTAGCTAGCTTCTGGATAGCCCTTACTTCCAAGGGTGGTGTCGGAAAATCTCAATTTTGAGGGCGATACAGCCCTCAAACTCGTCCCTCAACTTGATGTCCCTTAGAATCGGGACACCACTTGCCCTTAGCGGGAACGCGCATTTTTGAGACTGAGGGTTGAGATTGAGGGTTAAGGGAGGAATTGGAATTCACCCTTAATCCCTGATGACAGCGAGAACCTTCTAGTGGCTCCAGACACGTAATAAGATGATGGATCGTTAATGAAACTGGTTCACGGTTCAATTGGGGAACTGGTTCTTATCCACTGTTTGAGGTGGATCTTTTTGTTTAATGATTGATTTTCTTCTACCAGGGTTGATTAAAACACAGTTTTAAGAAAAAACAGAGCACCGTTGACTCAATAGATTTAGGGCCCGATCTTCCGCCAGATCTGCTAAAACCGCTATTAAGGGATAGTGGGTAGCGGGAGGGGCGTTCCCCCCCAAAGAACGCAATCTTCCACCTTGCTAAACCCGCTATCCCACCTGCGCTAACCGCTACATTATTCATAGGAGTGGTTAAGGTGTTCCACCTGTTAAACCAATCAGTGCGTCAGTAGCCATTGCCTTTAAGAGCAGGTTGCGCTACCCGCTAACCGCTATGGAGCGTTTTTTCATCCAGATCAGAGCAGCTCTCATATGCAGCTCATCTGGGACTCTGCTGTAGAGCTTCCTCCTCTTCCTTCCTCCTCCTACTCTGCTCTGATATATACATATAGATATTTTTACACAGACAATTCCTATCAGCTACCTGAAAGTCCCAGATAGTTGGTGCGCTACCGGTAAACACGCTCAGGTCGTCTATGGTTTAACTGGCGAGCAAGCCGTTTAAGACTATCTCTGCTAATTTCTCAGGGGTTCAACTGAGGCCAAATCACGCTTTTTATACAAGAGTTAATTCCAGAGGTGGGGCTGTTTCTGCACGTCCACATGTGACCAGGTGGACGCACATTGATGCCACTTGGACGCGCTCTTGTATGCGGCAACATGTGGATAGCCGCTACTTGCGATCACAAGATACAGAGTTTGTGGAAAAGGAAAAAGACACGCCCATTGCCACACCTACAAAGTGAATAAGGGAGTCGGCATAATGGGTAGCAGCTTTAGGGAGCGGAAGATTGCATTAGCGGTTAGCGGAAGTTTCTATACTCGCAATTTGCGAGTTGCGGGTAGCGGCTAGCAGCTAGTGGGAAGTGTACATTTGGGGCCTAAATCTAGTTTATTAATGCAGTAGGATTTTATTAATGGCTTGTTTGTATCCTTTTTCTGTCTTCAACTGTAGTTTTCTCGGTCTAAACAGAAAGTTGTCTAGTCTTTATTAAAGCTAAGCTAACCACTGGTTGTTGATATGAATGTTACTGTTTATTTTCAGACATTTTAGCATGCTACCATTATAGGTCACGATAAAAAAATGCTGTTTTACGTGTGAAATTGATTGAATTAAACCAAAGTGAAGACTCTCTTCAGCCATTTCCACCGGTACAAAACATACCGACGACGTGGGCAAGAGGCGGCTTTATGCATAAATAAATAAACCCAACAGGCCAGGTTTATTTCCATCAGCCTCTCTGGTAAGTAGTTTTCTGAAAGTCACACAGCTGTCTAGTCCCAATACCTCGTCTGGTAGATGCTCTGATCTTCCTCATACGTTGAAGTGACTGCAGATCACAACCACTTGAGACGTGCTTGTGACCTTCACTGATGCCCTTCCAGGTTTTCTAGCTAAGGCACACTGTGTTAATTAGCATATTTCTGTAGAGCCTGCATTTTTCCTGCCATTACTTCAAGCGTTAGCCTTCACGCCCGTTAAAGCTTGCAGGTGCGTAAGCGCGTGGTCGTGCGAGTATGTAGAGCACCTCTGAATATTTTGTGTGCAGTGCACCGAGAGCACCAGCTCAGTCTCCCAGGTGCCCCCTTCATTTGAAGACTGGCAGTTTCTTTATTATTAATGTCGGCTCGCAGCTCTGGGCGCAGGGCGGCTCCCGCTCCGCTCTCAAGATTAAAAACCAGCGCTGAACCGAGAGAAACTGGAGGCCTGGGCGTCGTTTGAATATTCTGGTCTGTCTGCATCCCGTCTGAGCTGCTGCGGGAACAATCAAGGCTCCAAATCCTTTCGCTTTCAGGCGTTGTGTAACGAATAAAAAAGCAGATTTAAAAGGGCAGAGAGGCGAGGTAGCGACGAGGCGACGCGTGATTCAGCTCACCGGTGTAAATGCTGGCGTTGGAGGCCGGGATCCCAAACTGGGACTCGATGAACTTGGGGATGAAGGTGATGAAGGCAGTGACGATGGCGCTCTCCGCTGTGTAGGACAGGCTGACGAACAGGAAGGTCACGTTGCTGAGGATCCTCACTGCAGCTTTGGGCAGGTCTGGAAGACAGTTAGAGAGCAGAGACGGGGGGAAGGATCTTTGCTTAGCTGCCACAATGTCGCCAAAACAGTTTCAAAATGAATGATTTTGTTGAACAGCGACCAGCTGGAGCGGTTTTAAAGACGCAGTGACACACAGCAGCCTCCTCCTCAACATCACTTAGAGGTCTCAACACACTTTAAATTTTTCATGTCCGCCAGTCTCTCCTCACGAATCCCCACCGCCCTCTCCTGAAGAGCCTTTAACTGTGTTACAGAAATCAGAGGTTTCGCCTCAGGTGAAACGTACCTTTGATGTCCTTCCCGAAGCCCATGGACGAGGTGACCGTCTGGTTCTTGTTGTTGCTCTTCTCCTTGAGGACGTCATCGTCGCTGGACAGGTCGTCCAGGCTCAGCTTTTTCCTCCTCTTCTTCTTCTTGTGTCGTGGGGGCAGCTTCTTGGGGAAGGTGAACATGGGGAATATGACCAGGCACATGGCCACGGCGCAGAGCAGGAACCCGCTCCACCTGGACACGAGACACACAGAGTTAAGACTAAAGTAGCCTGTCTTAATCACAGCTTCGTCATAGCTATGCTGCTATAGGCCTACGCTGCAGGGGGACGCCAACGGTGTCGGGAGGATCTAACTTAGAGGGGGCAGGTCTGACTGCCATCACCATGGGCTGTTCAGGTGGATCTGTGCTGATTGGATTGTGGAGTAGCTCACTGCTGCACATCACTTCTGCAAAGGTTTAAAAAATAAAAAAATATGTGTTTTCCAGGCTGTTCCAAGAGACCAACACCTGTAACTGTTTTTTTTTTTTATCTATTTATTGTCCCAACTCTCTATCCCAACTGTCTTTCTTTACATCTTCTGAAGATTTTCTTCTGAGTTACTGTTAAAACTGATTAAAGATAAAACAACTCTACGTTCTGGTTTGAATGATGGTGTGCAGGATGGATTTTTTTAACCAAATCCAGGTGAGTTGAGGAGGAGATCAAGAAGCAAGAGGCTCAAAGACTTTTATGTTGTTTTTTCTCTGTTGAGGGCCTCAGGGAGCGAGAGATCGCTGGGATGTAAAACAGACAACGTTGTGCTGATAAGGAGACAGAGTTGAGCCAAAAGACTCTGATCTTTGTTCCTACCGCCACCTACTGTCACGATTTGGGAGTAGTAACCGAAATAACCCCTGCCGCCCAAAGACAGCTGGGACAGGCTCCTGGTGTCCTTCTGGGGTACCTGGGGGAGGAGGGAGGTCTGGGCCCGTAACCCTAACCTGGATAAAGGGACGTTAACAGATGGAAGGATGGATGGATGGAAGTAACGCTGCGAAAATACAATTTCCCTCTGGGGATTATTAAACTACAATTCAATCCTGTAGTTGCTGTTTCAGGATTAGACCTGTCAAAGTGTTCTTCAGAGCAGCAGGATACCAGGATGAGTAATTGATGCAGAAGTGATGCATTATAAACTGAAAATACTGTGACTGCATGAACAGAAAATTTAAGAGGTTTGAGCCGATTTAGCCTCATCCTGAGTAGCTGCTAGCCTAAGATGCTAATCAGGATCCTGCTCTGGTTCTTCAAACTGGGAGTGCTGGGACTACTTTCTACTAGGGGTGAGTATTGGCAAGGACCTTCGCAATACGATATGTATCATGATACTTGGGTCACGATACGACATTATCACGATATCATGATATATTATGATATTCTGCCCAGTTTATATAAAAATTAAAAGTAGAGATGAAAAATCAAGTTTATCAGATGATATTGATCATTCAGAGGACAAATTGAGTCAAAACTATTTGCTTCAAAACAACCTATTTATAGTTTATTATTAGTGTTTTTGCACATTTAAGTATTCACAATGCATCTAATACATGAATTTTCCTAAAAAATCGATATTAGGTGCTGAAAAATCGATATTATATTGGCCGGCCGAAAATAGCGATATATTACCAAATCGATTTTATTTTCACACCCCTACTTTCTACCGCTGCTAAGTACTCATTTGTGGATAGAATTAATGTGTTAGTCTGTAGAGGTGTTCTCCTATCAGACTATGTGACATCACAAATCAGTCCTTTAATGCAGGATGTTTTGCTTCTTTTACTGCTCCCTTCTAGTGTTTAAGTATTAAAAGCATCTCAGGGAGACCTGATCTGTGCTGCATGAACGCCTGAGTCACAGCTGACGTCTGCATGTAGCAGTGGGATTTTACAGGATCGCTAGTCAACCCACAGACGTCCCATTTGTAGCCCACAGCTCCAGCGTGGCAGGTTCTTGCTGTATTTCATTTGGAGATGGAAGAAGAGAATGAATCCCGAGGAGGCTGTTTGAGACACTCCAAGAGTCATGTCTCACACCAGGTGTGACCGGACGCATTTCGAGCAGGAAAGGTGTTGACGCCAGGTGCAAAAGATGGAATTATGACTTCATATCATTCTATATCTCAGATAGATCACTCATGAACAAACAAAGACACAAACTGGTCCCCTCATCCGTCTTCTCCCTGTGATCATCACCCATCAGTGGCGCTGCTGACTCGCAGCTGCTGAGTCACTGGTTATGACTGAGGATGACGTCTCTGACGGATCTAAAAGAT
Source organism: Hirundichthys speculiger (assembly GCA_018398805.1). NCBI lineage: Eukaryota > Metazoa > Chordata > Actinopteri > Beloniformes > Exocoetidae > Hirundichthys > Hirundichthys speculiger. The sequence continues at coordinate 171,990 of JAGFBZ010000790.1, read as the reverse complement.
GAGTAATCACATGTCCTGCGCTGCAACCAGCCTTCGAAGGAAGACAGCAGGAGCAAAGGTTGTGACCTGAGGATCAAATGTTTTTTTTTTTTTTTGCTGGCTTCGTTATAATGAGATGAAATGAGAGGAATTCTAGTAGCTGATTTCTCTGAAAAGAAATGTGGAAGTTCATATTATATACTCCTTTATGGTTATGAAATGCCAACAGAGATACTGACGGGTGGAGTGTTGTTTATTCAATTCTGCACAACTTCATGACGCTGTAGCTTTTCTATTTTTTCTCCAACAACGTGGTGACGGAAGGCAAAGAACGGCAGCAACGTTGAACGTGGAGGTCTGGGCATATTTCAGATTTTATGGGTTTTCTCTGAGTCTTGAAGGTCCACATCTGGTTTGCAAAATCCGTATCCACTAAAATGAAACACGTGAGCAACACGAGGAAACCAAATCATCCCTTCAACTTCTTCACTGAGCTATATCTAAAATCAGAAGAACTTTACCAATCCAGTTTGCTTTTGACTTAATGGATTTAAGTCCCGCTTTTATTGTTTTTAATGTTCTGACGTGTTACGTTTCCTTTCTTGAAGCCTTCGGATTTGCTTCAGAGTTAAATGCTCCATCTAAGACCCTTGACTGTATTCATCAGTTAAAAAAATGCATAATAGTGAATTAAATGACTACATTTGGATAAATCTTTCACCATTAATAGAGTCCAGGAAAGTTTCCAGCAGCTCTGTCAGGAGAAATGGAGCAGAATTACAGAAAACTACTGAGAGAAGCTTCTGGAAGGAAAGGTTTCGGAGCGTTTGACCCGAGACAGACGGTTTAGAGACAACGATACTGCTGTTCAACATCTACATGCTCCCACTCGCTCAAACTAGGGATGCACGTGGTTAACCGTTTAACCGTTAATAGATAACAGTAACTCTAACCGATTAATACTAACGGGCAATTTTGTTTTTAAGCTACGTAATTCAATCAACTCATGGGGGCGTGTCGACAGGTGCAACAGGCCTCTGATTGGTCAATTCTACATCCGCGTAGAAAAGAGCACGTCATCAAAAAATTGGGGAAGTACCGACATCTGTACGATTCTGGTTCTCCTCACTACAAAGACAGCACATATTCTGGTAATTCATGGAGGGAGATAGCGATGAATGTGGGTCTGGATACGGCCGAGACGGTGAGGAAGTGGAAAAACGCAAGAGATAAGTTTAGTAAGTTTAGCTAGTTCGTGATTGTCGCTCTTGCGTTGTGGCGTGGAATAACATAGCGGAGACCACACTAGTATAAATCAAAAGTGACGGCGGGATCTCTGCGACAAGCTGACAGCGACACATTGCCGTGAGAGTTTACACGGGGAAGTGTCCGCATGCGTCCACGACAACACGCGCAACATCGCAGCAGCCAACCCTCCTGGACTTATTGGTTAACGGTTATTAATCGTTAAAGGGCATCGGTTAACGGTCATAAAAAAATCCTAAATGTGCATCCCTAGTTGAAACTATGAAAAACAACTAAATATGTTACCACAACTATGCTGATGACACACGAATCTACAGAACCATCTCACCAGGAGACTACAGTCCGATCCAAACACTGACCAGATGCATTGATCAAATTAGAGACTAAGTTAGAAACCAAAAGTCAAAGCCAGAAATCTGGGTGTAGTCATGGACTCAGACCTGAACTTCAGTAGTCACATTAAGACAGTTGTGAAGTCAGTCTATTATCACTTAAAGAACATATCCAAGATTAAAGGACTGATGTCTCTGCAGGATCTAGAAAAACTTGTCCATGCATTTATCTTCAGTAGACTAGACTACTGTAACACTGTCCTGACAGGTCTCCTTAAAAAGACCATCAGACAGCTGCAGTTAGTCCAGAACCTGCTGCTCCAGTCCTCACTAACACCAGGAAACTGGATCATATAACTCCAGTCCTCACTAACACCAGGAAACTGGATCATATAACTCCAGTCCTCACTAACACCAGGAAACTGGATCATATAACTCCAGTCCTAACTAACACCAGGAAACTGGATCATATAACTCCAGTCCTCACTAACACCAGGAAACTGGATCATATAACTCCAGTCCTCACTGACACCAGGAAACTGGATCATATAACTCCAGTCCTCACTGACACCAGGAAACTGGATCATATAACTCCAGTTCTCACTAACACCAGGAAACTGGATCATATAACTCCAGTCCTCACTGACACCAGGAAACTGGATCATATAACTCCAGTCCTCACTAACACCAGGACACTAGATCATATAACTCCAGTCCTCACTGACACCAGGAAACTGGATCATATAACTCCAGTCCTCACTAACACCAGGACACTGGATCATATAACTCCAGTCCTCACTAACACCAGGAAACTGGATCATATAACTCCAGTCCCCACTAACACCAGGAAACTGGATCATATAACTCCAGTCCTCACTAACACCAGGAAACTGGATCATATAACTCCAGTCCTCACTGACACCAGGAAACTGGATCATATAACTCCAGTCCTCACTGACACCAGGAAACTGGATCATATAACTCCAGTCCTCACTAACACCAGGAAACTGGATCATATAACTCCAGTCCTCACTAACACCAGGAAACTGGATCATATAACTCCAGTCCTCACTGACACCAGGAAACTGGATCATATAACTCCAGTCCTCACTGACACCAGGAAACTGGATCATATAACTCCAGTCCTCACTGACACCAGGAAACTGGATCATATAACTCCAGTCCTCACCAACACCAGGAAACTGGATCATATAACTCCAGTCCTCACTGACACCAGGAACTGGATCATATAACTCCAGTCCTCACCAACACCAGGAAACTGGATCATATAACTCCAGTCCTCACTGACACCAGGAAACTGGATCATATAACTCCAGTCCTCACTAACACCAGGAAACTGGATCATATAACTCCAGTCCTCACTAACACCAGGAAACTGGATCATATAACTCCAGTCCTCACCAACACCAGGACACTAGATCATATAACTCCAGTCCTCACTAACACCAGGACACTAGATCATATAACTCCAGTCCTCACTGACACCAGGAAACTGGATCATATAACTCCAGTCCTCACTAACACCAGGAAACTGGATCATATAACTCCAGTCCTCACTAACACCAGGAAACTGGATCATATAACTCCAGTCCTCACCAACACCAGGAAACTGGATCATATAACTCCAGTCCTCACTAACACCAGGAAACTGGATCATATAACTCCAGTCCTCACTGACACCAGGAAACTGGATCATATAACTCCAGTCCTCACTAACACCAGGAACTGGATCATATAACTCCAGTCCTCACTAACACCAGGAAACTGGATCATATAACTCCAGTCCTCACTAACACCAGGAAACTGGATCATATAACTCCAGTCCTCACTAACACCAGGAAACTGGATCATATAACTCCAGTCCTCACTGACACCAGGAAACTGGATCATATAACTCCAGTCCTCACTAACACCAGGAAACTGGATCATATAACTCCAGTCCTCACTGACACCAGGAAACTGGATCATATAACTCCAGTCCTCACTAACACCAGGAAACTGGATCATATAACTCCAGTCCTCACTAACACCAGGAAACTGGATCATATAACTCCAGTCCTCACTGACACCAGGAAACTGGATCATATAACTCCAACTAACACCAGGACACTGATCATATACCACCAGAAACTGATTAACTCCAGTCCTCACTAACACCAGGAAACTGGATCATATAACTCCAGTCCCACTAACACCAGGAAACTGGATCATATAACTCCAGTCCTCACTAACACCAGGAAACTGGATCATATAACTCCAGTCCTCACTAACACCAGGAAACTGGATCATATAACTCCCGTCCTCACTAACACCAGGACACTAGATCATATAACTCCAGTCCTCACTGACACCAGGAAACTGGATCATATAACTCCAGTCCTCACCAACACCAGGAAACTGGATCATATAACTCCAGTCCTCACTGACACCAGGAAACTGGATCATATAACTCCAGTCCTCACTGACACCAGGAAACTGGATCATATAACTCCAGTCCTCACTGACACCAGGACACTAGATCATATAACTCCAGTCCCCACTAACACCAGGAAACTGGATCATATAACTCCAGTCCTCACTAACACCAGGAAACTGGATCATATAACTCCAGTCCTCACTAACACCAGGAAACTGGATCATATAACTCCCGTCCTCACTAACACCAGGACACTAGATCATATAACTCCAGTCCTCACTGACACCAGGACACTAGATCATATAACTCCAGTCCCCACTAACACCAGGAAACTGGATCATATAACTCCAGTCCCCACTAACACCAGGAAACTGGATCATATAACTCCAGTCCTCACTGACACCAGGAAACTGGATCATATAACTCCAGTCCTCACTGACACCAGGACCACTGATCATATAACTCCAGTCCCACTAACACCAGGAAACTGGATCATATAACTCCAGTCCTCACTAACACCAGGAAACTGGATCATATAACTCCAGTCCTCACTAACACCAGGAAACTGGATCATATAACTCCCGTCCTCACTAACACCAGGACACTAGATCATATAACTCCAGTCCTCACACTGACACCAGGAAACTGGATCATATAACTCCAGTCCTCACCAACACCAGGAACTGGATCATATAGATCACTCCAGTCCTCACTAACACCAGGAAACTGGATCATATAACTCCAGTCCTCACTGACACCAGGAAACTGGATCATATAACTCCAGTCCTCACTGACACCAGGAAACTGGATCATATAACTCCAGTCCCCACTAACACCAGGAAACTGGATCATATAACTCCAGTCCTCACTAACACCAGGAAACTGGATCATATAACTCCAGTCCTCACTAACACCAGGAAACTGGATCATATAACTCCAGTCCTCACTAACACCAGGAAACTGGATCATATAAACTCCCGTCCTCACTAACACCAGGAACACTAGATCATATAACTCCAGTCCTCACTGACACCAGGACACTAGATCATATAACTCCTGTCCTCACTAACACCAGGAAACTGGATCATATAACTCCAGTCCTCACCAACACCAGGACACTAGATCATATAACTCCAGTCCTCACTGACACCAGGAAACTGGATCATATAACTCCAGTCCTCACTAACACCAGGAAACTGGATCATATAACTCCAGTCCTCACTGACACCAGGAAACTGGATCATATAACTCCCGTCCTCACTAACACCAGGACACTAGATCATATAACTCCAGTCCTCACTAAACACCAGGAAACTGGATCATATAACTCCAGTCTCACTAACACCAGGAAACTGGATCATAACTCCAGTCCTCACTGACACCAGGAAACTGGATCATATAACTCCAGTCCTCACTAACACCAGGAAACTGGATCATATAAACTCCAGTCCTCACTAAACACCAGGAAACTGGATCATATAACTCCAGTCCTCACTAACACCAGGAAACTGGATCATATAACTCCAGTCCCACTAACACCAGGAAACTGGATCATTTAACTCCAGTCCTCACTAACACCAGGAAACTGGATCATATAACTCCAGTCCCTCACTAACACCAGGAAACTGGATCATATAACTCCAGTCCTCACTAACACCAGGAAACTGGATCATATAACTCCAGTCCTCACTAACACCAGGAAACTGGATCATATAACTCCAAGTCCTCACCAACACCAGGAACTGGATCATATAACTCCAGTCCTCACTAACACCAGGAAACTGGATCATATAACTCCAGTCCTCACTGACACCAGGAAACTGGATCATATAACTCTCCATCCTCACTGACACAGGACACTAGATCATATAACTCCAGTCCCCACTAACACCAGGAAACTGGATCATATAACTCCAGTCCCCACTAACACCAGGAAACTGGATCATATAACTCCAGTCCTCACTAACACCAGGAAACTGGATCATATAACTCCAGTCCTCACTGACACCAGGAAACTGGATCATATAACTCCCGTCCTCACTAACACCAGGACACTAGATCATATAACTCCAGTCCTCACTGACACCAGGACACTAGATCATATAACTCCAGTCCTCACTGACACCAGGAAACTGGATCATATAACTCCAGTCCTCACTAACACCAGGAAACTGGATCATATAACTCCAGTCCTCACTGACACCAGGAAACTGGATCATATAACTCCCGTCCTCACTAACACCAGGACACTAGATCATATAACTCCAGTCCTCACTGACACCAGGACACTAGATCATATAACTCCTGTCCTCACTAACACCAGGAAACTGGATCATATAACTCCAGTCCTCACCAACACCAGGACACTAGATCATATAACTCCAGTCCTCACTAACACCAGGACACTAGATCATATAACTCCAGTCCTCACTGACACCAGGAAACTGGATCATATAACTCCAGTCCTCACTGACACCAGGACACTAGATCATATAACTCCAGTCCTCACTAACACCAGGAAACTGGATCATATAACTCCAGTCCTCACTAACACCAGGAAACTGGATCATATAACTCCAGTCCTCACTGACACCAGGACACTAGATCATATAACTCCAGTCCTCACTAACACCAGGAAACTGGATCATATAACTCCAGTCCTCACTGACACCAGGAAACTAGATCATATAACTCCCGTCCTCACTAACACCAGGACACTAGATCATATAACTCCCGTCCTCACTAACACCAGGAAACTGGATCATTTAACTCCAGTCCCCACTGACACCAGGAAACTGGATCATATAACTCCAGTCCCCACTGACACCAGGAAACTGGATCATATAACTCCTGTCCTCACTGACACCAGGAAACTGGATCATATAACTCCCGTCCTCACTAACACCAGGACACTAGATCATATAACTCCAGTCCTCACTAACACCAGGACACTAGATCATATAACTCCCGTCCTCACTAACACCAGGAAACTGGATCATGTAACTCCTGTCCTCACTAACACCAGGACACTAGATCATATAACTCCAGTCCTCACTAACACCAGAAAACTGGATCATATAACTCCAGTCCTCAGATCTTTACACTGTCTTCCTGTTTGTCAAAGAATTGACGTCAAAATCCTGCTGTTAGTTTACAAAGCACTGAATGGTTCAGGACCAAAATACATTCAGGATCTTCTGGTTGGTTCTGAACCCACCAGGTCCCTCAGGTCATCAGGGTCAAGTCTACTTTCTGTTCCAGACTCAGAACTAAACACGGAGAATCAGCGTTCAGTTTTTATGCTCAAATGTGGAACAAACTCCCAGAAACCTGCAGGTCTGATGACACTCTCAGCAATTTTAAATCAGGGCTAAAAACATTTCTATTTACCACATTTTATCGAAACAATTAACTTTTATTTCTTGCTACATTTTAAATTCCTTTTTTTTTAATAAAAAACAACTGTTGATTAACTTTTTGCATTTTAATATTTTATCTTATTTTTATTTCCTCCAGTTTTAATGTACTTTCTGTACTTCTTCAAATGTTTTATGTAAAGCACCTTGAATCGCCTTGACAGCAGATACTGAGGAGATGGAGGGAAACTTCTGACTCTGATGAAAGTCATTAAACGTTCTCTCTCTCATTAATCCTCAAATTTAGAAAATGGAAATCATTTTGGTAACTGACCTAAAAAGGAAAGAGTTTAGTCTGATTTAATGTCAGACAGTGAAGGAAAAAAAAAAAAAAAAATCCAGAAGGCAGACGCCAAAACCAAAATGTGTCTCGGCTCGTACGCGTCTAAAAAAAGTCTAAAATGGTATCGTCGCCGTTGCAGACTTATATCTTGCAGCGCCTCGGCGGACAGAAGGTCAGCTGATCGGTCTCACCAGTTGCCGATGAAGCGTGGATCGCTCTGGTCGATGGTGACGACGGTTTGGGGTCCACGTAGAAACCGATGAGGACTCCTCCCAGCAGGTACCCAGCAGCCGGGCCCAGTGCTCCCATTACATACATGATGGCTGAGAAGAGAAGAAGCAGAAGAAAAGAGTGTTTAAGGTGAAGTTAAGATGAAATTAAAAACAAGCAAACAAAAAAAGTCATTTCTGCAGCCTTGTAAGATACTAAACTAACCAGTCACTAACTGGTGTTAGTTGAGGATAGGGGGTTTTTAGGGCTGGGCAACGATTAAAATTTTTAATCGCGATTAATCGCATGATTTCCCTGATTAATCACGATTAATCGCATTGTATACAGAAAATCAAATAATAATTCAAAAGTAGTGTAAAGGTCACTTTTATTTAAATGTTCTGCTGCCATATGAACTAAAGTGCCAAAACATTTGTTGTTCAAACACTTTTAACATCAGCACTTGTCAGTAACACATATTTAGTGTAAATCTCATCTTAAAAAATGTCAGATAAAATAAAGCTTATTGCCACTGCCAGGGCTGTTTTTATATGAAAAATAAAAAAAAGTCGACCAACAAAATCCTGAGCCACAATCAGAACATTAAAACAGGTAATTTCTGAGGTAACAGCAGAAACATTTAACGGGGGGTTCAACTTGTCAGTTGTTACAAATAACCTTGTTTCTGTCAAATCTTCCATCTGGGAGAACTTTAAAATTAAAATGTCCATGTTAAAGTTCTGTAAATTTACCAATCCGTAATTTTGTGTGTATCATTTGTTTTTTTTCCATTTTCAATTGTCAAAAAAATGTTGTTAATGTTGTTAAAAAATTAAAAAGTGACCTTTTATTTTTATCTTTTCTGTTTTTTAATCTAACACAAAGAAAAACAAAAACAATGCCTTTTAAAAAAATATATATTTCAATTTAAGCAAACAGGCCACGGGACTGAATTTGTTTTTAATATTTTATTGTCTGGTTTACGTGACCCAGAAATGGCTTTGTTATATAATCAAGGACTGGACTTTCTGTTGTCATTACACATCTGTGCCACTAGATGGAGCTGCACTGCAGTAACCAGCTAGAGAACAGCAGGACAGTGAACACATGGAGCAGATCTGATGGAACATGGAGGAATGACGGGATCGTCTAGAACAAAGGGGTTTGAGAGTTTTTTTTTCAGACAGAAATGTTAATATTGCTACCTGAGTTGCAACCCGAACTGTAAAGTTCACTGATTTTTACCGTTCTCCATGTCTGTTTTAGCTTTTCCGCATGTTTACCTGCCAATTATCTTTCAGTTCCACAGCAGCCAGTAACAGACTTTTCAAAACAAAAGCATGTGAGTAACATGCGTTAACGCGTGATAAAATAAATGTCGGCATTAACAAATTAATGAGTTAACATGATAATAACGAGTTAACTTGCCCAGCCCTATTTTTTTTTTTTTTTTTACATTTAGAACTTAAAATTCAGATCCATTTTCCAAAGACTATGACAGATCTATGACAGATTTTAAAAATAACTAATGGAGCCTGTCAGAGTTGTTCTGGACACTTGGAGTCCGTCGTTTCCTTAAATCATTTTCTCCTTCGATAAAACAACTTCTGATCAAAACACTCCATCATCCAAACTCAGTAATGCCGGCTTAACACTCAGCTTTATGTAACGCGGCTGACCGCGACTAATCTGACACCAGGAGGAGCGCACAAAAGCCCGTGTGTGCTGGTCATGTGTGCGGATCATATGATCCTGGAATCAGGGTCCTGCCTCGGGCTGAGAATAAGATTTCTTCAATTAGAGGGATTAAACATCTTTAAATCCTTGGCTGGGCTTGAAAGCCAACACAAAAATCTGGTGGCATGACTTAAAACTCAGAGCTGGGTCAGATGCAGAACCAGACAGAAGGTTCTCTGACTGTCAGTGTCCGGTAGGGCTGTAGCGATACACTAATCTCACGACACGATACGATACGATACATTTGGCTCACGATACGATGTTATATCGATATTTTTCTAACAATACATTTACATCATTTTCTGAAAGATTTTAACGGGACAAAGTGATTTTGGTGACATCTTGTGAGTGTTCCAATTTGTTTGAATTAACAGAACTGAAAGGTAGGTGACCGCAAACAGTGCCGCAGAGAGGAGAGAAAGGAGGCCTCTGATTGGTCAATTCTACATCCACGTCATCGAAGAAATGAGGAAGTACTCAGATCTGTACGATTCTCGTTCTCCACACTACAAAGACAGCACATATTCTTGTAATTCATGGAGGGAGATAGCGATGAATGTGGGTCTGGATACGGCCGAGACGGTGAGGAAGTGGAAAAACGCAAGAGATTAGTTTAGTAAGTTTAGCTAGTTCATGATTGTCCCTCTCCGTTGTGGCTTTGAATAACATAGCGCAGACGCATTTCAAAATTGAGCATAAATCAAAAGTAACTGCGACACATTGCCGTGAGAGTAACACAGCCCTTAAAGCCGGCGTTTTCCACCACTGAATACGGTCTCAAATCCTGACAAATAAAGTTTGGCTCACTCTTAATTAGCTTGTCCTTACCTTGTCCGGGTGGTAACGTTTCAGGCTCGCCTCGCAGGTTGGTGGTATTTCCAGAGTACTTCACATTTGTGTGACACAGATTGTAAACCGCCATACTTCTGTCTAAATATTCGCTTTCCTTTTTCTTTTTAAACCCGAACTGCTCCCACACATTTGCTTTTAAGCACGCAAGCACTGGATTTATACTCGCCGCCATCCTCCTGACTGGATCAGCTGAGGAAGATAACTTCTTCTGCTTCTGGATAACTGGTAAGAAATGCTCTACAGCGACACTAGCGGCTGGAGGACTTAATGGCTCTTCCTGCACTTTACAGGAAAAGCACCCGTGCGGGACACGGGGGTTTTGAAGGGAGCTTAAAATATCGATACCCGCGGCTGAAAAATCGATACTCTCTGGGAAATAAAATATCGATTTATATAGCAGAATCAATAAAATCGCCCAGCCCTAGTGTCCGGGGAAGCTTCTTTAGTTTACGTCTAAGTTTCTTTATTGACTTCAGAACAATAAGTTCTCCCGGTTTCTGGCTGAGATTCTGATAATTATTGTTTTGTTTCCTGGGTTTTGGGTTAGAGTTTCAAATCCTTCTCCTCACACACATAAAAGGCCCGATCATCCGCCAGATCTGCTAAAGCTGCTATTTAGGGATAGCAGGTAGCGGGAGGGGCGTTCCCCCGCAAAAATTGCAATCTTCCACCTTGCTAAACCCGCTATCCCACCTGCGCTACCCGACTACATTATCCATGGGAGTGGTTAGGGCATTCCACCTGTTAAACCAATCAGTGCGTCAGTAGCCATTGCCTTTAAGAGCAGGTTGCGTTACTGTTATGGAGCGTCTTTTCATCCAGATCGGATCTGACCACCCGCTACCCACAACCCGTAACCCACAATCGCAAGATACAGAGTTTGCGGAAAGGGCAAAAGACACGCCCATTGCCACACCTACAAAGTGAGTAAGGGAGTCGGCATAACGGGTAGCGGCTTTAGCGAGCGGAAGATTGCCTTAGCGGTTAGCGGAGGTTCCTATTAGGGATGGGCATTCGGTGAAGATTTATTCGTCGATCGTCGGGAGAATTAATGATTAATAATCAATTAATCATTAACATTTTTGAAAACTATTGAAAACATCGAAAACTATCACAATTATTCTCGATATCTGCGTGAAGTTTGTTTTCCCCTTTGGCCTGGTTTCTAAGGCCCGCGCATGCCCGGATGTGTTCAGTGGCCCGGATGTTCGTGGTCGAGAATAACGTGACAGACATTTCCTTTTTCTTTTCTTTAAAAAAAACAACGATAATAAACAAAGAGATATCGATGAGACTACTTAACAAGGACAACTTATATCAAGGCGCCAGTATTACAGGCTTTTTGTTTCTTAAAAAGATGCGCTTGTTGTGTGCTGGATGTGCACTGCAGCTCCTTCTGGTCCGTGCTAACACTGAGTTGAGGCCAGGCTAGGCTAGGCTAGACTAGGCTGAGACAGAGATGGACCGCCTCCACCGTCCTTTACAAGGCTTGGATGCGCGTTGTTCAAGTGATACATCATTGTCGTTGTCGATTAATTGTATTTGTAAATTGCATTGCAGTGATTGCAGTACACTTGGTCATTTTCTAAACGAAAATGGTCCCACGCCACACTTCGCCGCGACCGCTTTATGATTAGGCGAGGACCTACAGAAGCTCGCATGTAACAACTGAGGCCAGCCAGGGTAGGGTGATGGTGAAATGTTGCCCCCTGTTGCCAAATTTCTATCGGTGGCACAGCGAAATGCATTGCATTGTTTGAGGACGTGCACTGCTAACCTACATTAGTTTTGTTTAAAAAAAAAAAACCATTCGGTTCATCGACGAAAATGAATGTCTTCGACGAAATTCTTAATGATCAATCATCGATTAATTGATTAATTATGCCCATCCCTAGTTCCTATACCCACAATTTGCGGGTAGTGGCTAGTGTTAACAGGTAAGGGGAAGTGTTCGATCGGGGCCATAGAGTTCTGATGGATCAAGCTCCATCACGTGTTCTAAGACCTCACAGCGGTTCATTTATGCCATGTTTCCAAAAGTAGAAAAAGACATAAAGAGACAATTTTGGTGGAGGGTACTGTACTCTGATCTGTCCTCCTTTCAGGAGGGAGTTTTGTATATTTCTTTCCTTCTTTCAAAAACCCAACATCCTCATCCTCTCGAGTCCCTTCCCAATCAAAAGCCACGAGCACCGTGAGCTATTTAGCTGTTTCCTACGATCTTTAAAACATTCCCAATCCTCCGTCCCATCCCTGACTGTTGCGTCACCTGACTCAGAGAGCCAGAGCCCAGGAAGATGAAGCCCAGGGATTGGAGCAACAATTCGGCCTTTCAGAGGGACTCGGCAGCATTGTGGATAATCCCTTAGATGGGCGGAAAAGAGGGAAAACCCCCGACTGGCCCGCAGCCGCGTTACGCAACAGCATGCAGGCGGCGGGCAGAGGGACGAAAGGTGCTGGAAGCAGCCACGTCTCCACGTATGAGAAAGACACAAAGAAAACAGGAAACGGTGATGAACGCAGAGATGCACATGTTTCATTGGGTTTAAATATGATGGAAGAAGAAGAAGAACTGAGCTGAGGATCATCTGTAGGCTTATTTTTTTCCCCCATTTGATGAAAAGCTTTCTTCACAGTTACACAGTATTTAATCACACATCAAAAACCTGACGTATTAAAGGTTCCCATCAGCTTTCAGCCTGTAAACCATCTATAATCGTTCTGAAATCAGTCCCTGATTCAGATTAAACCTTTTCCAACTTCTTTAGCATCCGAGCACATTAAGGCGATATTCTCTATCAAATGTCTACTCCCCTCTTCAACAAAAAAACGGTTTTCACGAGAGCTGAGTGATTAAATCGATTCTACGATATATATCGATGTTTTATCGAGTATCGATTTTTCAACCGCGGGTATCGATATTCTAAGCTTCTTTCAAAACCCCCGTGTCCCACCTTTAAAAGCTTGCAAGCAACAATTTGCACTGTTTGTCAGCCATATAATGTGAAATTGATGCTTTCAGTTCAATTAATTCAAAGTCATTGGAACACTCACAAGATGTCACCAAAATCACTTTGTCCCTTTAAAATCTTTTGGAAAATGATGTAAATGTATTGTAAGATGAATATCGATATATATCGTATCATGAGCTGAATATCCTGTATCGTATCGCGAGATTAGTTTATCGCTACAGGTAGGGATGCACATTTTGGATTTTTTTAATGACCGTTAACCCACACCCTTTAACGATTAATATCCGTTAACCGATAAGTCCGGGAGGGTTGGCTGCCGCGATGTTGCGCGCGTTGTCGTGGACGCATGTGGACACTTCCCCGTGTATACTCTCGCGGCAATGTGTCGCCGTCAGCTTGTCGCAGAGATGCCGCCACCACTTTTGATTTATACTAGCGCGGTCTCCGCTATGTTATTCCACGCCACAACGCAAGAGCGACAATCCCGAACTAGCTAAACCTACTAAACTTATCTCTTGCGTTTTTCCACTTCCTCACCGTCTTGGCCGTATCCAGACCCACATTCATCGCAATCTCCCTCCACGAATTACTAGAATATGTGCTGTCTTTGTAGTGTGGAGAACCAGAATCGTACAGATGTGGGTACTTCCTCATTTTTTCGATGACGCGCTTCTTTCTACGCGGATGTAGAATTGACCAATCAGAGGCCTGTTGCACCTGTCGACATGCCCCCATGAGTTGAATGAATTACGTAGTTTAAAAACAAAATTGACCATTAGAATTAATCAGTTACTGTTATCGGTTAATGGTTAAACGATGTGCATCCCTAGCTACAGCCCTAGTTTTTGCATCACTCTCTCTGGCATCTAAGGAACAACAAAACTAGCAGCTGTGACTTCAACACTTCATCTGCGGTTAATTGCTGAAGGATGAACATTAAAAGAAGAGGTCAGACAGGATGGAGAGATGGGAGGCAGGAGGCGGAGCCTGTGGAGGCGAGGAGGCAGCTGCTGTTGAGGCAGCAGTGTTTCTGCTGATGGAGGGAAACCTTCTGACGACTGATCTCCAGCCTCATCGTTCCTGTCCGTCACTGCTCTGCACCCCAGCCTGAAAACAGGAAGTGACTTGGCTCCTTACAGCAAAGCCGGCCCCCCCTCAGCCTGAGGCCCATTACAGTCCCCGATTTTTTCCCCCCCCTTGAAACTTGCATGGACGGTGCACGATGCAGTGATTGAATTATGCAGGGACAAACGCTGACAGAAACCTATTTAGGTCAACGAAAGCAACGGCGGAATGAGCGACGCCCGGCCGATATATCAATTAGCAATCAGGGATGCGGCAGAGTCCGTGAGTCTTCAGCAGAACAATATAGCGCTGCCAGCGGAGGTCATTTAGAAACGGCATTAACAAGACAACACTCTCAGCTCACATCTGCAGCATCACGACCCACGGAGCAGAGACTAGTCCAAGTCTACCACGGAAACCGCTCTCACACAAACACAAAGATCCCTGTCACTTTCTACAACCACCCTCAAGCTGTGCGTTAGAACTTCTTCCCAGGAAGCCGCAATATTCCTTCTCCAATGTGTGCGTTAGCAAAGCATTGTGGGATTTTTGCAAACTTTCCTCTACTTTGCAGTGCACAGTCAGCAACAATAAGTCCCTGATGGATGACAGCCAATCAGCGTCTTCCTCTCTGAACGCTGCGGTCAAAGAACCTGATGGTGTTTTTTTTTTTTTCTTGTTTAAATATTTGGCAACGTCTTAAATTCTTGGACGGCTTGCCTTGTCAGTGGCCAGCTGCTCTGAGGAGCATCACTCACAGACCTGCCTGTTATCTGCAAGCAGTGACCGGTCAGTGGATTACACTGATGTAAAATAAGAAAACAGTTCTAAAATGACTATCATGTACAAATTTATCCAGTAATTTTCTTTTCTTCTCATTTGAATGAAATAATCATGTCGTTATGAACATTCTGTCGTGCTGGATTAAACATTTGCCAACATAAGTCAAGCCTACAACAGTTTGACAAATTCCCTCTAGCTGCACATTCCAAAAATACAGTCTGAAAATACAGATATATCCTCAAAAACCTTGTCATTGTTATTCTGGACAGGAGTCACAGCCACCACAGAGGACAAACATGAACTACGGTCTTACAAGGACATGGTCGGGATGCATCTCTTTCACAATAAAAGCCCTGATATGACAGAGGGGCTTGGGGAAGTTCAGCTAAAGCGTGTACAGTAATCCCTCACACTTTGCGGTCTCAGCAGTTGAGGTCTCCGTACATCACGGAAGTTTCAAAAATATTCATCGGAAACAAATATTCGAGAAAAAAATTGAAACGAAGCGCGCGAGGCTAAAGCGAAACCCATCGCATCAAGAACGAGTCTCGGGAAGCAACAAGAGCTGACACGGGAGGCCCCATGAACGAAAATCGAGGCCTGTGATTGGCTGCTATGACGGGCATTACTGTGTCGGTTATCTGTATGCTGATTGGCTGACACGCGTCCTAGCATCTCCCATCTCTTGCTCTCGTCAGCTACGCACAGAGGAGAGATCGTCAAAGTTAGTGTACGTTCCGTAGATTTTGCGTACGCGCGTACATGTATACTGTATGTACATATACATGTATATGTACATCCACATTGCGGATTTCACCATTCCACTACATAAACGCTCTAGAGGCAAATTATGGAAGGGAAAGAAAAAACAAAGAGTTTCAAACCTACACACACGTATAATACTGTGAAACATAAAGGTCATATGCTCAAATTACACATCACACACACACACACACACAGGGGAGCAACGCCACTCCCTGGTCAGAGCGTTTATATACTGGTAATATGTTTATGGTACAGTTAATTGCTACTTCCAGCACTATTACGTTAGAAGCAACACGAGCTTCATAAAGATCAACAGTCATTAAATGGAAATTAATACAGGAACATGAATGGAAAGTAAAACCAATACAGGCCCGTCTTCTAGGCTTTCTGCACAGAAAAGAGGACACAGGGCAGGTATGAGCTGTAAAGATGGTGACTGCGATCAGAACGGATGGATAAGTCAGGGTACGGTCGCACCGTCCACCTCCACCAACCCCCGGGCGGTGGACCAGTACCGGGCTGTGGATCAATGGGTACCGGGCCCCACAAGAAAAAAATTAGCTATTTAAGTTCTATCTATTATATGATCCTGAATGAGCTTTCATTTTGAAAAGTCTTTTATTTTGAAAAATGACCGGATTCTCTCGGTTACATCTCTGTCACTTGAGCACGAAAAAAGTTAATGATAATTGCTCGGGGGTCATGCTCTGGGTCTCTATAAGACGCTATACAAATAAAATTGAATTGAATTGAAAATTTAACCCAGCTAGCAAAATGAGTAAGAAACAGACATCTTTGGAAAGTTTCCTTGTGAAGAGAAAGCCTACGACTTTCACGAAAAAGAAAGATTTTAACCGACAATACCAGGAGTCCTGCTGAAATATGGATTCATCACGACAGGTGATTCCCACGTACCAAGCGCTGCGTGAGGTTTTTTTATTTTTATTTAATGGGTACAGAGGAAAAAAGCAGCATGTCAGGGGCTCCATGTCCTCAGTTGTTGCTCGGTGACATTTCCGGCAGATTCCAGTCCGCGCAGCTTGATCCCTCAGAATTATGAGCTTTAGCGGTTTAACGTAAAAGTCTGACATAACTCTTGGCAGAATTAATATCTCCGGTTCACGCACAGTTATCACTTTGATGCATAACTATTAAAACTCTGCATCACTGAATGAGCTTTCACCACGTTTCCTGTTATACAACAGGTATGTTCAGGCAGGCAGCCTGATTCGGTCAGATCTGGTTGAGGACACGTTCACAACCGTGTTATGAGTCATGTTTTGTTGTTGTTTGCTGGCTGTAATAATCAGCGTCTGGTGGTTGAGCAGGCTGCCAATTATCCATCTTTCATTTTTACCTCTCTCTGGATGTGCACTCACGATCGAGGTTCGTTGTTTTCACACGCGCTCTGTCGGTAACTGCAGGTTACCCAGCAGCAGCCCTCTAACAGACCATAATACCCTCGGCAGGGTTTCCTCCACTGATACTGTGAACTCTGGAAGGTGCCAATGTGTTGCATCACCAACATCATCATCATGGCACAAAATGAGAGTTCAGAGCCCCTCAGCTGCTGAAGCACTGCTGACAAAGGCTGCATCTGTAGTCTGGCTGCTCCACACGTGCACGCGCACATGCACGCACCACGAGGCTGTAAAAGAGACGGATGGCGGCTGTAAATTACAGCAGAAGCCGTGTTAAAAGTCTCGGCTGCTAATAAATGTAGAATGTAATTTTTCAAAACTCCTGTGTTTCCAGGCCCGTGGAGATGTGAACCCCCTTCACGCTGTAAAGTTTACACCACCTGATGTTTTACTGGAGGTCTGCCAGTCGAGTGGGTTTATTTATGACACATAACAGCACAGCAGCACTTGTTCTGTTTTTTTGGACTGACAGAATAAATGCTGAGCGAGGAGCTCTGTGATGTAGTGTTTGCAAAGACAGACGGACAGACACCACTGAGGCCGGGCCGACCCTGGCCGGGATAGAAAGGCAGGAGGGACAATGACATTTTACGGGGTTGACCGAGTCCTCATGGCAACCTGCTGACGCAGCGCTGTCCTACAATCTTCCAACAGGAGGACGGCACTGGCACTGGCATCAAACTCCCTTCCACCATGAAGTCAGACAACATTCCAGCTTCACAAACGAAGTAACAAGAGGAAAAACGAAGCACAGGACACAGAGACATCCTTGGTTTTAGTTCCAGTAGGGGGAACCAGCTACCAGGGGAATAACCCAGCTACATGAATATCGATATATATCGTATCGTGAGCCGAATATCGTGTATCGTATCGTATCGCAGGATTAGTGTATCCAGCCCTAACCGTGACGATTGCATTCGACTGGTGCTGCCACCCAGTGGACATCATTTTGAAAGTACAGTAGAGGTCTTCACGGGTCCACTTTCATGGACCCGAACCCGAATGGACCCGTGAAAATTCGACCCGACCCGAGTCTTTAGTTTTCGACCACGAACTGAAACTGAGATACCCGAATAGAACTGAGACAATCCAGCCCATACTTGCTCATGTTAAAGGTTGTCTAGCGTTGAATAAAACTTTTCTTACCTAAAGTTGTCTTCTTCTACCCGGTTCAGTTGCTACATAGGCTACGTGATGGAAACAACAATAAATCTACAACGTTATTTTCTTTGTGGATACATATACTATTTGTAGCAACCGCTAACGCTAATAGCCTACACCGGTCAGGACGTGTTGTGAACATATTCTCTCATCCAGCGTTGTCATGTTGGCGATCCGTTGTTCTTTACAGCTGCCGGGCATAACGGTAATAACACGCTACGGCAACACGATTGTTTCATCCCACTGGACTCCACCCTGCTATGGTTTCATCAACAGCCCCTGAATGAAGAATCTGCACCAACAACTGTACAACTGAAGATTTGTAACTTCTATCACTTGTTGAAATGGTATTTTGTTATCTATTAATCATTATCTAACCACGGAAAAAACCCTCTGAAGTTCTCTGAAAACATTCTGAAGAGCATCTATTAACATTATTGTAGATTTAACTGCAACAGTAAAAGCTGTTGACAATAAAAGTCAATTTGACAATTAATTGCACTCAGCAATTGAATTGCTTTTCTCTGTAAACTTTAAGTCTGCCTGCACATCCGTCTTATTCTGGCTGAAAACCAAAATGTGCCTACTTGCCGTGGTGCCGTGGATATACTGTAGCTTTGAAACTAAATCCATACTTAATATCAATCGATGCTCATCACTTGTAGATTTCGTTCTTGCCTCCGAAAAGTTCGGAGTAAGTAACATTTTCATTAAATGCCAAAATGTGCTTAAATTTCGCTCACAGTTTATGCACAAATTGGTTCTGCGTCACGTTTCACCAATGAGGCCCATTGTTTCCACCTCGCAGCAAACACGTCCAGTCAATAAAAGTGGTGGATTTAAGTACAACTTGGGCTGCATCAATAGAACTGACCCAACTGGGTTTTTTTTGTATCTTCAGTCAACCAAAAAAAAAAAAAAAAAAAAAGAAAATGACCCTCCATTCATTAACTTCTGCTTATTCAAGTTCCTGTCACGGGGGCAGGGAGAGGTAGGGGCCCTACCTCTCCCTGCCCACCTCCTCCACCTCCTCCAGCTCCTCCAGGGGAACACTGAGGCGATCCCAGGCCAGCCGAGAGACATAATCTCTCCAGCATGTCCTGGGTCTTCCCCGGGGCCTCCGTCCAGTTGGACATGCCCAAAACACCTCTTCACGGAGGCACCCAGGAGGGAACCTGACCAGATGTCTGAAATCACCTCAACTGGCTCCTTTCGATGTGGAGGAGCAGCGACTCTACTCTGAGTCTCCCCTGATCGACTGAACTTCCCACACCATCTCTAAGGGAGAGTCCAGCTACCCTTTGTAGTAAATGGATTTCCACCACTTGTGTCCAGAATCTAATTCTTTTGGCTACTACCCACAGTTCGTGGGTAGTAGCCACGACTAGTTTTGACCTCGCGGACAAAACTAGTCGATGTCAGAGCGTAGAATGGAGAAGGATCAGCCAATGAGCGTGCAGGTCAACCACTGGTCCCGCCCAGTGGGAAAATGTCATTATAATGTAAAAGCTTATTCTTAGATTTAAAAAAAAGCTATTCTGAAATAAACTATTATGCATTAAAGATTAAATAATAATAAAAATATATTTCATAATAATTACATTTTTTCATAATAATTGGAAATATTTCATTATAATACACATATATTTAATAATAATGGGAAACATTTCATAATAATAAACATGTATTTCATAATAATGGGAAACATTTCATAATAATGGATACATATTCCATAATAATAAAGACCTGTATTTCATAATAATAGACTCATTTATTCATTGAATTATGACCCAAATGGGGCTCCATATGTACATGACATGCTTAGGTATATGTATATATACATTTTATATCTATTATTATTTATCCATTACGTCGTCATCCCTTAACTTGGCACAGACACCCCAAAATCCTTACAGACCTACACATCCTCTATGCACATAACACATACCTACACACACAAATTGTATAACTATGTATAACTCTTCTCCTTTTCTCTTGACCAGTTCTCTTCACTATCTATGTATTATGTTGGTTTACCTTGTTTGTCTTACATTTGCATGTCTATCAGTTTACTGCAATACAGTCCCCCACCCATTCATTTACATACAACACACCACAGAGACACTGCAGAAGTCCCCAGACGGCCCCCACCACACCATCACTGTCTTGTTTCTGTCTGTCCAGCCCTTTTGTGTTTCACTGTCAGTGATTTCAGTCCCTGACATATTCAGGGTTTCAGGTGTCAATAAAATATCTTAGAAAACTAACATCTGCTGCAAGATTAAAATACATACACACCTGACTTTAACAGGTTTTGGTAAATTATGGCACTAACTATTGATATATATGCAGACAGAAAGCAGTGGTTGACTGCATTCCAAACCACAGCCTTTTTAAACATTTAAACATACTATGATGGCCTAGATTCAGAAACACCACAGACTGGCTACTAGCAGTTTATATGTTGGTGGAAAACCATACCAACAGGATGAGTGTGCCACATGCTACTGCTGGATGCAGAAAACAAGACCAACTTCCAGCTGAAAATACCAAATACGGTCATTAAAAAAAAAGACTGATCAATCGACAGATTTAACTCAGTGATGCACCATTAAAATGACAAAGCATGCCAAGAACCGCAGCACTGTTGAAGCTGACGAGAAGAAACACACACTGCATCACTGCGCTGGCACGTTAAAACCTCTAGTGGCTTCAGTGGACCTCCGCCTCACATGCCAGCCAAGCAGAGTATCTTCTTATTGGGGCTACAAAGAAATATTGTGCTCAATTATTCTAATGCGCCTTTGGGCATGATCTCATACGAGGGCTAATGCAGAGTGGGGCCAACGTGGATCAGAAGGTTTGTTCCACAGCAGACAGCACTGAGCTGCACCCGTACTGATACAAAACAGTTGGAGGAGTAAAAATACACAGGATCTACCGGTACTTCTAGATCTTATACTTACATCTGAGTGCTTTTATATCCCCCTATAATTCAGCAGACGGCAAAAACAAAAGATGCACTGATTGATCTGACCGGGTGATCTCTGATTTGTTCCCACGTGGTCCACAAGTAACCCCTGAGCTTTGAAAGGAGTCCCGCACTCATGTACAATCTTCATTGGCTAGCGGCTGAAGCTTGGTGTGAAAACAGATCCATTACCACTAATGAAGACTGAACGCATCAGGATTCACTGAAACATTACTTCTACTAACTGTAAAACAAAGGCAGCTCTTTATCAGACACGAATGTTTTTTGTTTTTTTTTAACACAACTGAACTCATCCATTAAATATTCATAGTCCAGGAGGGAAATCTGTTCAGTTAGCACAAGAAGGGTGCTTCATCATTTTAGGCTTATGAGTCATTCGACTTAGTGGGCGCCATTTGTGTCCCCAGGCATTATCTATTTAAATACGCAAGAAAAGTTACAGTAAAATACATTTTATTATTAAGCAAAGTGTCCTGCACGTTTGTGCAATTGCACAAAATAAATATATTCTTCAAAATATTTATAAAAACACCTAAAATACTGAAAAAGAGCATTTGATACCTTCCCCCACTCTCAAATGCTACACTTATAGTGAAATTTAAAAATTAAAATCCTGCAAAAATCATATTTCTTGCACATTGATGTGATTCCATACATCATATATATATATATACATATATTTATTTTCATGAAAAATGGATAATATTTTGGTTAAAATAAACATTTTAGCCAGCTCCCCAGGTTTTTACTCAGTGCTGTTACCATAACACTTCCCCCCTTCCTGAAAAATGTGGAACATTCCTGATGTCACATGTTACACAGAAAGATGCATCATTGAGATCTTCTGAAAGCAATGGGAAGGTCAAAAGTAAGTTCTCCCTCTTTTGGTATAAAGGTTTTTTTTCTCCCTACGTGGGAGTTTTTTTACCTGCCATTATCATTGATTGGATTTAATGATATAATCTTAGTTGATGATATTTGCTCGGGGGTCATGCTCTGGGTTTCTGTAAAGCGCCTAGAGACAATTGTCATTGTAACAGACGCTATATAAATAAAATTGAATTGAATTGAATTGAATTGTTTGTTTCATGATTTTGAAACTATGATTAACTAGGTCATCTTAATCCCAATTTATCGTCTGTCTGTCTATCCGTCTATTATCCAAACCTGTTTAGACCTCTGCAGGGTCGATCTAGAACCACCATTTCACCCAACATGCATGTCTTTGGACTGTGGGAGGAAGCTGGAGTACCTGGAGAAAACCCACGCAAGCACGGGAAAAACAAGCAAACTCTAGACAAAAAGACCCCTAAAAACTCAGTCTTGTTACTTTCACTGCTGTTACTCATTTATCATTTCTCTGCTTTTTACAACGGCATGAGTTTTGGTAACAGGAATGAGAAAAATGCAACTATCCTCTGCTTAGACGTCTTGTAAAAAATGTAATCAAGTAGCCCTTTATTCTAAAATCAGCAACTTGACCTGCTGTGTTTGTCCGCCCTTTAAATGAGCTTCGTACAAACGTTTCACGTCCAGTCATCAAGCAGTGGCGTGTGAATATTTGAAGCGTGGCCCTGGAGGGGAGTGAATGGGTTGTCTGGAGCGTATGCGCAACTCTGTGATTGACGTTCGGCAACAGCGCCACCTGGCTGTAAATTGCATTGGGGGCTGTAGGTGGTGCCAAATAAGTGGATTTGCTCATTAAATTACCTAGTTTTTGTAATATTATCAGAAAATAGTGGCAATTACAGCAAACATGAAAAAAATCCACTTACCAACTGAAGCTTTAATATTGGATTTTAAGATGCATCTGTTGGTCATAGTGGATTATGGTTCTAAAAAAAAATAAGGGTCAAGATTGTGTTCTGTCCATTTTTATGCCTTTAAAACATTAATCTCATGTGTTCCAGGTCCCAACCGGCTTTTAAAACTTTTAGTTAAAGGCCTGATGTCCAGACAGAAGATGCTGAGCTGTTAGAGGAGCAAGTACTTTAGAAAGAGCTTCCATCATCATTTTATTAATTTCTCCATTTAAATTCTTCTACATAAGCAAAACTAGCAGGAACAGCAGCGATAGGTTCAAGGCTTCTGTTTCAAGTGAACTTGTGACCAGCTGGATTCCCTTTTAAATAACAAATCGCTGGTATTAAACCAAAAAGAAAATGTTGCATTGTGTTCCTGCTGGCCTTGTTCCCATGAGGCATTATCATGTGACTTAAGATTTAGTTGAAACTTGAATGTAAGCCCCCCTCACCTCCCCCAGTTGGCCTTTTATCTTTGTTAACAGCAGAAAGAAACCAGGAGACACCTTTGATCCAAGGAAGAATGAAGAGACAAATGATTTAAGGTAGTTTTGTGTAGAGGAATTCCCACTTTGGCTGTAAACCTTCCATCAATCTCTTGTTATCAAAGAGAGGTAAAGAATAAAATCAGATACAGTATATAATCTGTCCACTCATCTCATGTTCTGTAACTAATATAATAACCAAAGTAGGCTAAGCTGCATAAGAGGCCAATCTTTGTACAGTCAGGCCTTTGTGTAGAGTTAACAATCAATACCAGGCCCACTGCAAATCTGTATTAATGCCAAAGAAAGAAGAAAGTGTGTGTATATGTAATGCTCATAACTACTTGCTGTTCCATTTTACAACAGCTCCCTCACTACAGTAGGTGCCAAAACACAAATGCACAGGTGACAAATTCAATCCAAAAGAGGCTCGCACGTTAACTATCGACCTAAATAAGACAATAGACATTTGGCATCTCTATTTGGGAGACTGCCTTTCTTGGGGAATAAAGTTAAACATTAGGGGAAGGAAACCAAGAGAAGTTCCTGAACAGGAAATATGACTTCTGCTGGTGTTCTCTTTGATTTTGGGGAATTTCAAGCTACCAGTTGCTAAACAGAACGGTCTGAGGGCTAGCTCCTGGGAAAATCCTTGTAGGGGGGTGGTATTGTCCTTCATGTTTACATCTTGTGACAAAAGATCAGAATACTCCAAATTACTTAAAATATTACAGTTACCCAGGTAAATTTAACTCATTCACTGCCATTGACGTTTATAGATGTCATTTGTGTCTAATATTTGTCTTAATATGTGTTACTGGGGTCGCTAGACAGAGCATCACAATGAATATTAGAGTTTTGGACATTGTAGTTAGTGTCCCGATCCACCAGAGGGCAGCATCGCCACTCTCTATAAAGCCGCCATTTGCCCCTCCCCGAGGGGCATCTGCGAGTGAGAGAGGAGATGGCTGCCGCGTTCTACTGCAGATTACGAAGGAACAGCAAACGGTAGGAACAAAATTCTTTTTTCTGAGGACAGAAGAGACTCTACCCTTTATTTAGGGGGGCTTCGGTGTTCACATAGTCGTGAAATACAATATTATTTTGGCTTCGGTAGATCGGTAAACGGACTCTGAAGCGGGCAAGGCCCTGCTCGTTCACTCTCGCTAGCCGCTAGCCACTAACTGCTACCCGCAAATTGCAGGTTTGGGAAATCTACGCTAACCGCTGATGCAATCTTCCGCTCCCTAAAGCCGTTACCCAATATGCCGATTCCCTTACTCACATTGTAGGTAGCCCTTTCTGCAAACTCTGTATCTTGTGATCGCTATCCCCTACCTGCAACCTGCTAGCTGCAACCCACATGTCGCCGCATACGAGAGCGTGTCCAAATGGCATCAGTGTGCGTCCACCTGGTCACGTGGACGGCTCTACCTCTCGAAATATCCTTGATTAGGATTTAATATTATAATTTTAGTTAATGATATTTGCTCGGGAGTCATGATCTAGGTCTCTGTAAAGCGCCTAGAGACAACTAACATTGTAACAGACTATACAAACTATACAAATAAAATTGAAAATTGAAATTTGAATTGACTCTTGTATAAAAAGCATGATTTGACCTCAGTTGAACCCCTGAGAAAATGGCAGAGATCATCTTAAACGGCTTGCTCACCAGTTAAACCATAGACGGATAGTTTGTGGGTAGCGCAACCTGCTCTTAAAGGCAATGGCTGCTGACGCACTGATTGGTTTAAGTGGTGAAACGCCCTAACCACTCCTATGCATAATGTAGCGGGTAGCGCGGGTGGAATAGCGGGTTTAGCAGGATGGAACATTGCGTTCTTTGCGGGGGAACGCCCCTCCCGCTACCCGCTATCCCTAAATAGTGGCTTTAGCAGAACTGGCGGAATATCGGGCCCTTAATTACTTTTTTAACAGGCTTCGGAGGCTCAAGTTAAAGATCTGTAAGAAACAAAAGCAGCACCACAGCTTGAGTCTGAACCACAGCAGTCAGGTTTAGTGCCTCCAGTGCTGCTCGCTTCATCTTTTAGTTAAAGCAGCACAAAGGAACATTAGAAACCTTTGGCTCAGAGGGCCCCTCTATAGGTTTGGAGGTTAAATACATTTTTTACAACACTGTCCAAGATTTTATCTTGCTCGGTCTCTTGCTCAGTCAATCCCTCGTTTCCTTTTCCAGCGCTAGTTTCTTGAGTCTTAGTCTTCTCTGTCAGAGTCCACTGCAGCTCTTTATTGTTGTTGAGGTGTCACAGTGCCATAAAGTTGTCGCAAAAGACACAGGACGCCAGTTTGAAGTTACTTTGGCTGTTTTAAAGCTGACAGCAAGAACAGGAGACCAGAAGAGCTGAATAACACTTCCAACAAGTGAGCAAAGAAAATCCTTCAAATGAAACTGAAACTGATATTTAACATGAAAAAAGGGTTCTTTGTGCTGCTTTAGATGAACTGTATCACTGTAAAAAAAGCAAGGGTTTCACATTTCCACTTCCAAGGTACAGTGAATGCAGCATGACTGGAAGAAAAGACTGAAGGTCATGAAAGAGGAGAAGGATGGAGAAACAGGTTAATTCTATTTTGAGGACCGTCAAAAGACTCCTCATCCCTGCCTGCAGAACATTTTAATTCAGATTTTCTAAATATCCAATGTAGAGGAGTTTATAGGAGTTTTTGATTGCAAAAGCATCATTCATGATGACTATTTTACATCATTTTATTTCCTTCTGATAAAATACAACATTTGACATAATAAGACTCAAACCTGCTGGCTTTGCTTTGCTTTCAAGCCTTTTGAAATAATTGCCTTTATTGTTTATACTGATTATAAACCAACTAACAAGCTTTCTAAAGCCCAAGTAATGCTTTTTATTTCATTCTTCTACCTATTCATTAATTTGTTTCTCTAAATGGTTTGTGTTGCAGCAATAAAACTAGAAAAGGACTCGGAAAGCGCAGATGTCCTGCCAAGCGCAACAATTCCCCCATATAGCGATTTACAGTTTGCGATAAAATCCGTGTTCTGGATAGGATCCGGATCAGCCTTTGAAATTTGATAGAGGTTCCCATTGTCAATCCCTGAGTCAAATTTCATGAGTTTTGGGCAATAATTAACTAGAGGTGTGAAAAAAAAATTGATTTGGCAATATATCGCGATTTTCGGCCGCCCAATATAATATCGATTTTTAGCTCCTAATATCAATTTTTGTCTATTTTTTCAAAAACACTAATAATAGACAATAAATAGATTGTTTTGAAGCAAATAGTTTTGACTCAATTTGTCCTCTGAATGATCATTATCATCTGATGAACATATACAGCAACTTGATTTTTCATCTCTACTTTTAATTTTGATATTAACTGGGTAGAATATCGCAATATATCGTGAAATCAGTTCTTCCTTTTCACATTTCTTAGGGATGCACGATAACTATCGATAACAGGAAATGATGACGTCATTCCGATAAGTCCGATTTCATGACAAATAGCCCGATAACATATATATTTTTGTCAACACGGCAGTGCCTCGCTCCCTCTGAGTCTTAAATGACCGGCAGTGAATGTTATGTTCAAGTGATGTTGGCATAATCAGAAAAATGATTACTCAATAAGAAAAATCAAGAATACCCCCTCATGCCTCAGAAAACAACTTGTTAAGTCGGTCATAATTTTAGTAGTTGCTAACTTGAATCAATATTCGCAGTGTTTCCCCTCATGTTATACATAAAACAAAAAAATAGAAAAGACTGAAAGAACGACTAGCAAACGAGGGAATGTCGGAATTTGCGTTACACCTTGAATGCAGCCTGCAGCACAGCGCTGATCACAACAAACATGGCGGTGATGGCATGGAGCTTAGTTAAAGCTTCAGAAGAAGATAGTTTGGTTTGGTTTATTTGTAACGAATGCTCCAAGCGAATTCTACGAGGAGGGAAGCACAAGCTTTAATACGTAAAACCTGATGAGCCACCTACAACATAACAATCGCTTCCATGGAGTTTTGAAATCGCGCTAACACAAGCTAATGCTAACGTGCGCAAACCAGCAGCAGTCTCCCCTCTCCTCCCCTCATCTCTCTCATCTAAAGCTTCCATGAGATAAAAAAAAAAATCACTGAACCTCATTTACTTTAATTAAAGGTATTATTTTAAATGGAACCACAAGTCAAAATCCTTTAAATGTAAATCCTTTTCAGTTAGTAATTCTGATGCATGTATTTCCATCAGTACAAGGAGCCTTTATTTTTTTTCATATCAGTCAGTAATGCAGCTTATTTAAGTTGATGTGAGATATCAAATATGTTTGTTTGATAGCTTTACGAAAATGTTTGAGAGGCTTGCCAATAGTTTTTCATTGGAAAAAATAAATATCTGTTTATTTAAAGAGTCCAAACTATTTTTGATTTTGTTCATAGTATTGATGTAATGATCTTAGGTATATGTGTGTGTTATCGGTTATCGGTATCGGCCTTTAGGAGCTGAACGTTATCGGTTATCGGTATCAGTTTTAGAAAACAGTTATCGTGCATCCCGAACATTTCTGACAACTCCTGAAAATGTCATCAAAATCCATCCATAACTTTTTGAGTTATCTTGAACACAGACAGACAGACAGATAGATAAACGCTGGCAAAAACATAACCTCCTTAGCGGAGGTAACTAAGCTAATTTGCCTTTGTGAATGAATAAAGTCATTTATTCACCTCACCTGGCCGACAGGTCAATCTAGCAGCCATTAATCTGGTGGCTGGAAGAACAACAAACTGGACACACTGGAAGTTAATTTGGTTTTACGGCACACTTTATCCAGATTACAGGCCTTCATCTGTCTCAGGGAGGCAGCATTTTGACAGGTTTCAGGATGGGGAAGTGACCTTTCTGGATGAACCACAGAAGCTCCCATCAACCCAACTGACCACAGCGAACGCTGTCTGCTCCTGCTAGCAGGGACCCCCGGCCCCGCTCCACTCCACCGCCGCTGATCGTAGACTGAAAACAAACGCTTTCATTCAGCGGCGACAAAAGAGCCAGAATACCAACGGTCACTGCTCAAGCGCTGCTGGCCAGACAAACACTCTTTGGTTGCTTTCCAATGTGGCTGCGGGAGCAGATTTCTTTCTGCTGACCAGCGAGGGAGCAAAAAAAAAAAAAAAAATCTACCTGGACCCGATTGGCCAAACGCTGGTCGGAGCTGATTGGCAGATTTTCAGGCAGTTCTGATCAATCTGAACTCTTCTCCCCATGACAGATAAACAGAGCTGCGATGCTTCTTAACTGTCAGACAATGAAACACAAGCATTTTAAAGACGAGGAAGGACATTCAAATTTCTCCTTAATGAGAAACCATCTAAGTAAAGTTCTGAATGCATATTTCTCAGACGTTATCATCTGTGTTCAAACCGGACCGTGTCCAGTCACAACCGATTTTCACTCTCCGGGTCGCTCCGTAGCAACATCCAGCTACTCCACTTGATCAAAGCTTCTCCCTCTTTCAGCTCAGAACAAAGAGCTCAAACTGCGTCCAGTCCTCCGACTACAGGAATGCTCATGAGACCCCCCCCCCCTTGTTCAGTCCACTTCCCTCAACCTCTTCCATGAACCCTGCTCTCGTTTGCTGGTTTAATTACTGCAGGATTTGCCTTGTTTGAGGCTAGTGGGGCGAGAATTTCTGTGAAGGGACGTGAAAGGAACCGAGGGGATGGGGTGGGGTGGGGGTGGGGGGTGGTGTTTCAGGGGGTCATATATTTAATCTGGCTGCAGAACTTTCTGGAGCGAGTTTCTAACACGACTGTAGTTGTGGTGGTTGACAGCTCTTCCTGCCTTACCAGACTGATGTGTTTTAAACGTACCTCTTCAGGTACGTTTCAACCAACAAGCACCGAGAACTTTGACCGCCTGGGGATTTTACAAAGGAGCTAAAAGGTTGTTTCAGCTCTGGGTCTTTTAATTAGGCAAATGAAGTCAGCTGAAGTGTGTCGCTCCTCCTCAAACGTCCTTCCTGGAGCAGTCAAACCCAGAAGTGCACTTCAGGAGCATCAGCACAATTCGGTGAATTTAGCATATTTCTATGAAGTTGTGGATGCTTTTATACATTCTTTTGAATGGAACGAGAGTGAAGCGGTGAGAGTTTAACGTTCCTTTGCTCAGATTATTCCTAGCTTCTTCCAATCTGAGCTCTCTTCAGTAGAAATGCAATGAAGGAACGTTGGCCAGCAACAATATCCGATCCGACTCTGGATCTCACTGAACCACCTGTGTCTCCACGAATGTCTGCCTTTAAACAGCCTTAAGTTTCACAAGCAGTCTCGAGTATTGAAGGTTAGATGACAGACGGTGGAAATTAAACACTGGGAGGAAATGTTCAGTGCAGGTAACCTCAGAAGTACTAACTCCCCACAGGTTCTGGACATTTCTGGGGGTGAAATTTCTCCCAGGACTTCTGTTAAGCCCCTGGACTGAGCAGTTAAAGCGGCGGCGGGGAGGCTGAGAAAAGGATCTGTGGTCAAACTGCAGTCTTAATAGAGCAGTCCTTCTTAAGCAGTGGGGCGTGACCCCATGGGGGGCGCGATGCGATGGCTAGCTAATACCATCGTCTTACCGAGTAAGCACACGCCAATTTGGAATAATTTTGCCATACTATAATAAATAAAGTGCACTTATACTCCAGTAGGTAGCAGTGGCGCTCTCATTGTCACAGTGTGAGCAGGGAGTATTAGCTATACAGTTCTACCTCTACTTACAAAATTAATTAGTTCTGGAAGTAGTTTCGTAACCTGAAAATTTCGTAAATAGAGACATGTTTTCCATGTTAACGGCCTAATCTGTTCCAAGCCTCCAAAAAGTCGAACATATTTTTTTCATAATAATACATGAAATGACATAAAAACCTGTAAGAAATACATGTTAGAACTAGAAAAGCACTCAGAGAGCGCAGACCTCCACCAAGCGCAACAATTATTGAAAATTTGAAAGTGATCCAGAATCCTGAAAATTTCATCAAAATCCATCCATAACTTTTTGAGTTATCTTGAACACAGACAGATAAATAAACGCCAGCAAAAACATAACCTGCTTGGTGGAGGTAAAAATTGTTCATTTACCTGGGTTGCTGGGTTACGTTCATACAGACAAGGGGCCCTCCTAGCCAATGGGAAGCCAGGAAGATGCTAAGTGATAGCCAATGACAGAGCAACTCGGACGCACCGCTTTCAAACCCAGATAGAGAGCCGACAGCTATGTTTACGTTCGGTAAACTCTGGGAGCAGCTAGTAGCAACGTTACTGTATTTTAGCCTTTCGTATCCTGAAATTTCTTTCGTAACAAGAGGCAATATTTTCCCTTTAAGGTGTCTCATAACCTGGAAATTTCATATGTAGAGACGTTCGTAAGTAGAGGTACCACTGTATTGTGTCGGGGTTTTTTTGCAGGAACATGCGCATACGAAGCACAGAGCAGGAGATATGAAGAGAACAAATCCTCAAGAGACACCACGGAAAAATATCTAACAGGGATGAAAAGAAAGACAGAGAGAGAGAGAGAGAGAGATAATGAGACAAACGAAAGTCACCAGGAAGTTAAGACGAGGAAATCTGACGATGCTGATGTAGCGCAGCTTCACTGTGACTATGGTGGATTGACTTTAAATCTTTACAGACTCTTTGTCATAAGTTGATCTATATTTCTTTCTTTTTTGTTTCCCTTTATGGTAATAAGGATACAGTGTTATGCAGAGGTCTACTTAGAACTATTTTATAGACAACTAGAAAAGCACTCAGAGGGCCTGATTTACTAAGATCCTAAATAAAGAGTACTAAATTGCGTGTGCACTGAAAAAGTTTGCGCGTGCTGTTGTTGTGTGTTTTGCGGGTGATCAACTAAGAATGCTCGCGCAATTGATAACGGGTGCAAACCGCAGTATTTAAATGAGGTGTTGCGTGTCTTACGGTTTGCGCCATGGAGAGTCTGGATGGAAAGCAGGATAGACGCAAGCGCAAAATGAAATTTGACGAGTTGGAGTTAGAGATATTAGTGGAAGAGGCAAATAAACACATTCATGAACTACAGCAAAGAAATTTTAAACATCACCAAAAGAAACGCAATAGGGAGAAAAATCTGCGATAGAATAAATGCAGTTGGTAAGACAAAAAGAACGGGAGATGAGGTTAAAAGAAGGTGGCAAGATATAAGGCGAAGAACTAAAGAAAAAGTGGCCTTTAATAAAACTTCGGCAAACAAGACAGGTGGAGGGCCTGGGAAGGAGATGCCTCTAACCAGCATTAAGCAGCAGGTGCAGCTCACCTTTTGCGAGGAGCAGATAACTGGGATACTGGGGTCTGACACGCTAGAGCCAACTGCAGAACAAGGTAGGCGCACAATAAGAAACACTTTTTTCTCCATGAAAACACGTGATTATTATTATCACAAATAAAAAAATGAATGTGCTCCTGTGGCAACCTTTTGCTGAATAATACTCGATTTAACATTCAAATAAAATATTTCTCCTTTTGCATGTGCTTTGGACCGGCTCCAAATCAGCCCTTAACTCATTCAACAGCTCCAAGATGGAATCGCACGAATGTTTAAACTATCTGGTTTCATTCATTCCAAACAAATTTACACGAGTCCGAAAGACTCTCTCTCTGCGTATTCTTTGATTTTGGCGATGTCGCCTCCTTGCCACAATAACAGCAGCCATCGGTGCGTAATGCTGGGCAGATTAGCACCTTCCTTTCGAACGTATTAAATACAGACGCAATCACAATCCCCGCAATTACTTTTAGAGCCCTATGGTTAGATTATGTCTGGTGACCTGGTTATGTTGGTCATTTCTTGACCTATTGGTCTAAACTGGTCATTGCAGCATTTAAAAAAAAAAAAAAAAAACACCCCTGTCAGTCTTAATTAAACTGTGTTTTCTACACTTTAAATGAAAATAAGCGATACCCGTCAGAATGATGGAGCCCTAATTTATGGACATTTGTAGAGCCCTATGGAATCCGCGATCACAGAATCGCGGACGGAATCACGGAATTGGAGATTAAAAACGGAATTCACTTTAAATGCGCAATATAAAAGAACTGAACGGCAATTTGCGTAAAAGTTTTCTCTTTTTTTTTCTCCCGGACTAAAAGGAACTTTTCTTCGAGAAAATGTTCCAAGAGGGTTCACGAAAAGGTGGGGACATTCTAGCTTCTCTGCCTCCGCTCTCCTCATCATAGAAAAAAAAACACGTCGAAGCGGCACCCGAGAAACCGGCGAAGAAGCAAAGGAACTAGCGGTTTACTCCCAGGTACAGAGCAGAACAGTTTATCCGAGATTATTTTGTGTCTGGCAATTTTAAATTCTGCAAGTTTTGCCAGCACGCGATTGAATGGACACAAAAATATACGTGCAAGGATCAGTTCCATCCATCCATTAGCTCCCGCTTGGTCCGTAGTCTGCTCGCGGGGGCAACAGCTCCAGCTGAGACCCAGACCTCCCTCCCCCCGGCCGCTTCCACCGACCAGCTGAGAGATATCGTCTCTCCAGCGGGTCCTGGTCTGCCCCGTGGTCTTCCAACGATATCATTTAATGAGTGAAAACCATAAACGTAAAAAGGCGAGAGTCACTCAACGAGCTAAACAAAGAGGCTAATAATTATTTTTAAAGGCTGTCTAGATGGAACACCAAGAAAAAAAAAAACACCCGGGCACACACTCATACACACAACCAGTGTTCAGTGTTCACTGCTTTGGATTTCATAGCATACATCAGCTGTAGTAAATATAGTTTTTCTGTTATCGGACACATAGTTTGTCATGACATACCTGAAAAAATCATGTACGTTATGACAAACTGTCTGATAACAGAATAAATCAAACAAACTAAAATGATTAGTGTACTGCTGTTGCAATTTTTCTTTTTTGCACTAAATTGATTTTACCTATTTGAATTATTTTTCTTATTTATTACATAGAAAAAACTAGATTTTTTTTGTAAAAAAAAAACCAATGTTTTGTGGAACAATATGTTTAAAAGTATAAAACATTAAAGTTTACAGTTTATAATTGCTAAATTGTCTATATTTCATACTTTATATACTGTTTTGGGGTTTTAAATTTGCATAAAAAAAAAATGCTTAAAAACGGAATTCTTAAAAATTAAAAACCGAAAAACACCGAAAATGAAAAAAATTAAAACGGAATTTGAGAAAAAATAAAACGGATTTCATAGGGCCCTATACTTTCAGGGTTGGTAAATCTCATTGCGTGTGGTAAATGAACCTATTTGCATTTTCCCCTCCCAGTATTTAGCGCTTTCTGGCGGGTACGCCCCATATTGATTATTCATCAGGGCAAAAGTACTAAATGAACAGCGTGTGCTATTTTGCTCATTTGAGAGGCGCAGTCCTCTTTGCACGTTGTTAGTAGATCAGCTTGCACATTGGTTTGCGGGTGGTGTCAAGTTTGCACACGTTTTTACGCACGCAAACCTTTAGTAAATCAGGCCCAGAGAGCGCAGACCTCTGCCAAGCGCAACAGTTCCCCCATATAGTGATTTACAGACTGCGATAAAATCCGCCTTCTGGATCAGATCCGGATCAGCCTTTGGAATTTGATAGAGGTTCCCGTTGTCAATCCCTGAGTCAAATTTCATGAGTTTTGGGCAATAATTAACGGAGATATTGAGAAACAAAATTTTCAGCCCCATTGACCGCAATGTTATTGAAAATTTGAAAGTGATCCTCATCAATACATATTATCAAGTGGTCTTTTGTGTTCTATTTTTTAAAACAGACATTTTTTAGTTTCTTTTTTTTTTTTCATTTTACTCTCTAGTAGGACCCAGAAATGAAAATGTGAAATGATATTTTTGCTTCTTAACACGATTTGATGTGAACGAAAGTGATTTAGTTCAGTCAACATATGACATCATCTCATGTCCATCAGCAGCTCCTGAACCGAAACAGCGTCGTGGGAAACTGCGAGATCGCCAAACGTCTAATCGCCATCCAGTGAATCTATTTAACAGTCGTGATGAAACCTGTGGCTTACGACCCTGATTCACAGAAGTTTCCTTCCTCTATTCAGAAATACACTCTGTCTATCTGAGTTTTGGACCTTTGGCTGCACAACACAAGCAACAAGATAATTGGTTCTGACATCGGCAGCAGTAAGAAGATGATCGTTTTGCTGGACAGAATGAAGAAGTCAACAAGTTTAATAAAACATAAAAAAAAACCAACAACGTCTTATTTACAAAAGTAGAAACTAAATGGGCCGTTTGCTTTCTGGGCTCAGGCCCAGTTGGGGTGCTTGCTGAGCAGATGGTCCCTCGGTGGGTCCAGGATCCTCGCAGACACCGGCAGATGGCTACACTTACATCGTACGGACCCCTGACCTCTACCAGGAACAAGGACAAAGAGTCTCAACAGAACATGGCTGTGTGAACCAGAGCTGCATCGATCAGATGGTCAATAAGCTACTTTCTGATCTTTAATGGACCAAGTTCTCAGAAGATAGAAAATCTAATCGCCAGGCTCCAAATGTGCGTTGGTGGCAGCTGTGAAGCTCTTCCAGCGGTGATGGCGGTCTAAAGTAGCGGCTCAGATTTCAGACTGGCACCGCTTATAGAGATTGATTTGATTATTTCAACCAAACACTGGTTAAAAGCAAATGAATGGACAGGTGTTTAATGGGTAAAATGAGTGGTATTTGTGGTTTGGGATCATTTTTACCCTCAAAGTCGTGAACCCTTGTATTACGGTTGATCACCAGGGAAACTTATCTATCTATTGCGTTATTGACAAATTAGAGCTGAGCGATTTTATCGATTCTGCGATATATATCGCTATTTTATATAATATTTCATATAATGTGTAATTGATGCTTTCAGTTGAATCAATTCAAGTAAAGTCATTGGAACACTCACAAGATGTCACCAAAATCACTTTGTCCCTTTAAAATCTTTGGGAAAATGATGTAAATGTATTGTGAGATGAATATCGATATATATGGTATGATGAGCCGAATATCGTGTATCGACACATTTTCACTGAGGGCCACATCAGCATCATGGTGGCACCTTGAAGGGCTAGATTAACAGCATGAATGTAACAAAATGCAATGTAAATCAAAATAAATTAAACTACACCTTATTACAATGTTAAACAACGGTTTCTGTATTTATTATGTATTCAAGTTTCAAATATTTAAGTCATTATTATATTAAACTTAGGGTTTGTGGTTGTTAGAGCATCCATTACCTTGGTTTTAGAAGCGGAAGCGGTTCTTTGTTTTTCTTGTAGGCTAAATTTAGCATACTTAGCTAGGCTTGGGCGGTATTACAGTAATTCCGTATACTTC
This sequence comes from Hirundichthys speculiger, assembly GCA_018398805.1. Taxonomy (NCBI): domain Eukaryota; kingdom Metazoa; phylum Chordata; class Actinopteri; order Beloniformes; family Exocoetidae; genus Hirundichthys; species Hirundichthys speculiger. The sequence continues at coordinate 135,674 of JAGFBZ010000790.1, read as the reverse complement.
CGGTATTTAAAAATAGCAGCGGTATCAGTTTCAATACCGTCATAAAAATGCAATGAACGATTTCTGTGGTTTAAAGTTTAGTTTCTCTCCTGTATCGCTGTGTGTTCTGCTTTATTTTACCGTTTATTCGTGTTCGCTCGCAGCTCATCTCGGTTTGACTCGTCCTGTTAAGGTACTGATGATGAAAACAACACTTCCTGAGTTTGCAGCTTCAAAATAAAAGCTTCCAATGAAACTAATAATGTTGGACTTTTATGTTGAAGAATTTATAGGAAGTGAAACGTCGGGCATCAGACACTTTACTGTAAAGCGCGTTTCAGCAAACACACACCACGGCAGCAGAGAGGAGCTGGGGCAGAGAAGGAACAGTTAAAACTACAGTGAAAAGCAAGAAATACACACATAAATAACAACTGTAGTCGAGCCAACATTATATTGAAGCACTGAACTGCTGTTTCGAGGTAAACTCCCCTTTTTTTTCAGGCTTAAAGACCCGCGGTGGCGCACATAATGGGGACGGCTGTTTTGACGCGCGGCGTCCGCCGGTGGTGTTTGTTCGCCTTAATAGTCACGGGAATACCGTATACCCCGGTAAAATGTGAGGGAAGTTTGACGGTATCAAAATTTGGATACCGCCCAAGCCTATACTTAGCTCCGTGTTTGCTGTCAAAATGCTGACGTAGATTAAACTCTTTCACGACTGACACATTACAAAAAAGTTATACTTTTGTGCATCAATTTTTCTTTTCTTGGACATGTTGGGGTTAGTTAGTAAAAGGTTTTTCTTAAGTCCATCAGTTCTGAAAAATCGTCTTGCTCATAGCTGCCGTTATCGTTGTGGGTAAAGACGAAATGCATGATGCAGGGTTTCCTGCAGACCTTATTTGGCCAGGCGCCCCGCCCGGCCTGAAATCTCGAGCGCCTGGGCTACAATGTCGGGAAAAAAAAAATGTCGGGCAAAAAAAAAATAAAATGCAATGCATGCAAGCGACACGGCAGCGCTTGAGAACTGATCAGCGCACAAAGGTTTGTGTTATAATGAATTAATGTTGATTCTTTAGTGCTGCGCTGTTTGCCTGCAGTGTATTCTGCGCCACCTCTCTCTCTCTTTCACCCTCACACACACACACAGTGATAACCTCTCTGTCGATCACTCACGTTTGACAGCTCACGTCTCGTCTCACTTCAATACAAGTTTTCCTCCGCTCGCTTTTATGTCGGTCCGTAATTATTTATAGTCAGTAGAGATTCTGGTAAACTTTATTCGTAATAGACCCGGTGCTTTTGTTTTGACCAAAACAAAAGCAGTGACTTCTCACTGCTGTTTTTTTTTTTTTTTGGTTCGACAATTCATTAAAGTGACACACGCACACACTAATCAACATTATGTTTAACTTTGTCTATAAAAGAAAAAAAAGAACATTAGGTATTTAAACTAACTAACTAACTAAATAAAGACCAATGGGCGCACTGCCTGTCATCTGAACTCCAAGCTCACGTAGCTTCACTTGACAGCTGTCACTCTGAGGTGATTGATGACCAGTCCGCCCAGTCAAAAAGGTAACGCCTACTATGTAATTTACTGGTATGCAATTGATCAGTAGAGTAAATGAGACATAGTCTTTTAGTAAAGAAACTGAGGTAGCCTACACTTTATAGTGTTTTCCATCATCATGTTTGTGGGTTTGTTGTTAAGCAACTTCTTTCATATTTTGAGTGCAAAATAATAATTGAACAATCTAATTAATTAAGTAATTTATCCTTTTTTTTGGTTCTCGGCTACCGTTTCTCGGCTTGAACCCCCCCCCCCCCGGCCAAAGTTTTTTCCTGCAGGAAACCCTGATGATGGGAGATGTAGTTTATTGTCAATATGCGCTTTAAAGTGGTGTAAGCTTATTTTAAGTTTTAAAATACTGGTTTAAAATTTAAGCCAATAATGTCCAAGCTCTCGAGGGACCACATAAAACGATGTGACGGGCCACATTTGGCCCGCGTGCCTTGTGTTGGACACATGTGGTGTATTGTATCGTATCGCAAGATTAGTGAGTCACTACAGCCCTATTGATAAATGATTTAAATGTGAACTGGCTCAGCCACTGGAAGAGCTGATGGCGTCGTGCATTAACCTGTCGTGAATAAAAACCCGTATCTATTACCGTTTGACTCCTCCCACCTGTCACAAACTCTTACCCAAATACAGAGAGGCATTCTCCTTCTTGACGTTGTCGTCCAGGTAGGTGGGTCCGAGCGTGTAGATGGGTGTGGACCCCATCCCCACCAGGATCTGAGCGATGATGAACAGCGCCACGTACAGGTTGTGCTCGTTGCCCTCCTGGTCCCGGGGACAGGAAGTGATGTCGACGCGATCCCTGCCGCTGGCATTGCTGTTCATGCACAGGCCCTCGTTGGCCGAGGATGAGTTGACCTCCTGGATCTGGTAGGCCGGAGAGATGAAGTGAGGTAAGGAGAAGAGAGCAGCACCCACGGCGATGAAGATCCCTCCCACCGCCAACCAGCGGGGCCTCTGGCCCCGCCCTCCGAAGTAGCTGATGAAGACGACCACTAGGAGGCTCCCGATGTCGAAGCAGCTGACCAGGAGGCCCGATTCGGAGCTCCTGAGGCTGTACCTCTTCTCGATGGTGGTGATGACGCTGCTGAGGTAGCCCGACACCATGAGCGACTGGATGAAGGTCAGGTAGCACATGCAGAACAGGAAGCAGCGAGAGTCCTGCAAGATGACGCTCAGGTACTTCCTGCTGGGCAGACGAATCTGAGCCAGTCGTGAAGCGAAATATCCGGGTGGCTTCCTCCTGACCACGTTCTTACCCTTACGCACATCGGCGCTCTCCCTGTACGAGCTGGGCCTGTTCAGAGCCGACTTCCCGGGCTTCGGCTGGTAGTTCGTTCTCGTTGGGGACTCGGCCTGGAAGGACTCGGACTTGGCCGAGAACTGGATGAATTCTGCGTTCTCCTCCGCCGCTATGGACCCGCGGGCCGAACCGGCCAGCGAGGTTTTCTCCTGAGGCTCTGCCTCATTCAAAACAGGCAGACTTTTAGATTTGAAGTTTGTCCCAGGATCCTCCGGCTCACTGGAAAACCCGTCCTCTTTCTGAAGGGACTCCGACAGCTCAGCCTCCTCGTGGTCAGCCATTATTCTCAGTCAGCCTTTCATCAGGGGTAACGAGAAGGAGCTGGCCAAGTCCACGAATACATTCACAGTTCAGGGGCAGCTTTCCATAATATCTATTATTAATGGGTACGTCTACTCCCACAAACAGTCTGTGAAGCCCAGAGAGCACGCAAACAATGACAGCCACAGGGAAAGTGTGCTTATCTGCAGCACAGACAGGACAGCCTCTGGCTTTGTTTATCTCGTCATGTCATGCACACTTGCCTTCTGCCACCGTCTATAATCCGGAGGTTCAGGCCTCCTCCGCTCGTCCAGCGGAGCTCCAGGGCCGGGGCTCCCCGACGATGCCTCCCTCAGCGGGACGCTGCTGTTCCGCGGCCGGCTGAGATGAGATGAGCCTCCGCAGCATCCCCGACCGACCTTCCGACGAGCCTCGTACAGTTACAAAGTCACTCCTGACATCAACATACCGTGGTGGTGCCTCCCCCCGTCCTCCTCCTCCTCCTCCCCTCCTCCTTCTCCAAACTCCTCCCCGACTCAAGGGCAACCCCGACTGCGCTGTTATCTCCGCAGCAGCTGTCCTCCCAGCGGGCGAAAGAGGCTGTCATTTACAGATTAGCATCCTGCGCTTATTCCCAAAGAGCTGGGGAAAAAATTAAGTAAAAAAATAAATAAATAAATAAACGAACAAAAATCAAGGGTAGGAGATGATGATGTGGTGATAAACAAGATGACAGGAGAGAACCGCAGCTCACCGCAGTGCTGCTCAGCCGCTCTCTGTCGCCGTTACCAAAACAACTGCATCAAAGGCAGTTAGCGGCCCGGATACACGGAACGCTCCTTTCAAAATAAGAGCATGTTTATAACAGATTAACGGTATTTCAAGTTTATCCTTCACCAAAACGCAATCGCTTAATATATAGCGAAACGATGTGAAAAAAAAAACAAATAATGTAAAGAACAAAGACCGCTTTGAATATCTTTCTGGAGATACTTCTAAATGTAAATGTATTTCTAAATGCGTTTCTCCTTAGCCGGGGCATGGATAGTTTACCAATTTGAATATTACCAAACATTTTCTTTTGTATATTAAGGTTGAATATATGTCGCTTAATTTTTTTTTTCAAATATATTTTTTTGAAAGACTCAATTACATTTTATTTTGAAAATAACGCCCAGAAAGTCTACATCCTATAGCTAACAGCTAACCCAGCGGCTAACTTAAACCGCCCCGCATATGTAACGTTGGGCCTCTCTAACCTCACACTCTCAAGCGTGAAAATGTCCTTCAATCTCCCATGTGCGAGTTTTACACCACGTTCTGAGGGTCAAAAATTATCAAAACATACCTGTCACAAGATTCACGTCCAAAACATCAAACATCGCATCAAGAGACGGAAGCTCCGATGTTTTGACTTCAAAATAAAAGCACAGGGTGCGTTAATGATGGAAGAGTGATGGGCGCATTTTGACTTTGGTCATTTCAAGTTTAACTAGTACTTTTCAACAACGTAGTAAATCAAATGTAAGCAGCAAGTCATCAACAGAAGATCAAAAAGTATATTCACTATAGACAGCAGGAAAAAGAGCACATAAAGACACAAAGAAATATAAACTATATTAAATCTGTTGCATCAGTTATTAATAGAAACATCAGATTGTCACGAATAAAGGATGTTCACATTTTCTTGTCTTTGAGTGTTAGAAGAAACACCCCTCAAATATAACTATCAGCAATTTAAAAGAAAAATACAAATAAAATGTGACCTCCTAATGAAGTAATCATAGCTTTATTTATGTATTAATAAGCAAAGTTCTGTGGAACAGAAAGTCTGTGGATAAATGGCCAGTATGGGGATACATGAAAGTCACTGGTGTATGTCTAAAACTGGCTGACATGCGTTTTCAAAAACCGGAGCATGCTCGGCTTTTGTCTCCAATCTGACTGCAGTTATTCACTTCTTTTTATGCACCAGAGCATGAGAGCCCAGTCTCTGCTGCTGCTCACCACAAAGGTGCCATGACGGGGTTCAACAGTTCATTCTGGTTTTTTTTTTCCATGCACAGCATCATGGGATGAGACATTGTCAAGTATCTCCCTCAAACTGTGACAAAATGCATTAATGTTTCCTTTCCCCCCCCCCCAAAAAAAAAAAAAAAAAAAAACATATACTGAAGTCTGAAGAAAAGGTGTTTGTCGGGGGTGTCCACATATTTGTGAGAAAGATAACCTCCAGAAAGAGGAAAAAATAAAATGAAAAGGCTGAAGGAAAGTATTTGTAAACAGCGACCTCTGCTGGGGAGTATTATTTAAGCAAATGGAAATAACATTATACGAAAATTAAAGCCAGATGAAACAGAAAGAAAAGAGTTGCATATCTGGACCAGTGAGATTATTCTGAAACAAACAAATGAACAAAACCTCTTTTTCACAGAAATGTACTTTTTTCCTAAAATTTCAACATTAAAAGTTTTCAAAAGTATATTGCCTGCTTAATAAGATGACTTTTGACTCCAACTGAACCTTTTATTTTTCCATCGAGGTTTATTTATTAGAGAAAAGCTGTCCTGTCCATGTAGTTGGACTGAACAGAGGTCAAATCTGTTGTTAAGTCAGGAAATATTACACATTTGGCCCATTTGTCACGTTTGATTAAAACATCTTACATGCATTTTCCCTCCTCATTTTTATTTTATTCTACTTTTTAAAAATTTAATTTAATTTAATATTTTAATTTCATGTTATTTTTCACTTATATTAAATTTGAATTTTCACTTTTATTTTATTTTATTTTTTATTAAATTAAAGTTAATGTAGTTTAATCTAATTTTTCATTCAATTTTATTTTATTTTATTACTTTTATGCAATTTAAATTTTTCATTTTTAATTTATTTTATTTTTTATTCAATTAAATTAAATTTAATGTAGTTCAATATAATTTTTTATTCAATTTTATTTTATTTTTCACTTATATTCAATTAAATTTTTCACTTCTATTATACTTCATTTTTATTAAATTAAATTAAAATAAAATAAAATGTAGTTTAATCTAATTTTTTATTCAATTTTATTTTATTTTTCATTTATATTCAAGTTCATTTTTAATTTTAATTTTAATTTTTTTATTATATTAAATGTAATTAAATTGAATTTTTATTATTTTTTTTTTTTTTTTTCACTTATATTCAATTAAATTTTTCATTTTTATTTTATTTGGTTTTTAGTTTACCTGACCTTACAATGTTCAATAAGGTAAAAAAAAAAAAAAAAAACTGGCACAAAGCAACTTTTGTATAACGACACTTTGGGATCAGCATTGGATATTTTTTTCTTTATTAAGCGTTATGATTCAAAAATAAAAACAGTTAACCCAATCTCATAGACGCAGAGATGTCCTGGTCACTATGAGATCAACAGAAGTATTCTGAAGGTGAAAATTCAGTTTATGAATTCAGGCAGTTACCTCTGATTGCCACTTGGTGTCGCCATTGTTCCACCTCCCCCACCACTGCTGAGTGTCATGAGTGGCTTTTATCTGAAAGCATTTTCTGGCTCATTAGAGCAGCTGCATCTTCTCAATAGTTATCTTCATATTTGTGTGTGAATTTTTACATCTAAGAATGAATCACATTTTAATGTTTCTTACCAAACCAGTTACTTCCAGCAACTGGGGGACACGAGTATCTCAGTTTTTAATTATCCAGGTTCTGAAAACAAAAACGACCAATGGCAAGTCGTATATGGCCCAAAATTCACGAGTTGGGCCTAAAACGAACAAGGACGTGTGTGTTGTGGCCCAGATTGGGCCTAAATGTTGTTAGTCAGCTTTGAACAGTGGTACCGTGAACACTGTGAAGACCAGGCAGGGCCCAAAGACTCGAAGGTTCAGTCCATTTCTGGTGGAGTGTCAGCAGCCACACTCCCCTTCAGTCAACGCTCAGTCAAGGCCAAATATTAGCCAAAGAAAGCTGAAAATGTCGCCCAAGTCTGGCTCAAACAATCTTTGACAAAGATTGGCCTGTCATTTTTGATCAGGATATGTCATTTAAGCAGCATATTAATCAGGTTTGCAGCCTTTTTTCATTTTAGATCATGATCTGGGTCTCTGTAAAGCGACTAGAGTAACAGACGCTATACAAATAAAGTTGAATTGAATTGACAGAGCAGCTTAGTGGTTCAGCACTGTTGCCTCACAGCTAGAAGGTTCCTGGTTTGAACCTCGGCAGGGGCCTTTCTGTGTGGAGTCTGCATGTTTTCCCTGTGCTTGCGTGGGTTTCCTCTGAGTACTCTGGCTTCCTCCCATAGTCCAAACATGCATGTTAGGTTAATTGAGTAATTCTAAATTGCCCGTAGGAGTGAGTGTGACTGGTTATTGGTTTGTATGAGGCCCTGCGATGGACTGGCGACCTGTCCAGGTTGTACCCCCGCCTTTCGCCTGTAGACGGCAGATCCCTGTGACCCTTCAAGGATAAAGACGGGTATAGATGATGGATGAATTGACAGAAAACCAAATGCTTTAATGCCCTCTTACCTCAGTTTTTTTCTCCTTCCACCCTTAAATCAAATCTTAACATACAAACACGATATGAACACAAGCAGCAGCTGTGCGTCTAAAAATAAAACCCAATTAAAGTTGTCGTGCACCCGATTAATGGCGAATCGAAGCCGTGCAGTGCAGCGCCGACTCTGCAGAACCAAACAGCAAGCCGTTTGGGAGGTGTGATATGATCTTCCGGTCTGTCGGAAATTAAACAGCCAGCAAATATTTAATCAGCGATTTGGTTCGCCTTTCAGATATTCATGAAATCTAATCAGCTTAATCACGCGTGATCTTTATTTCACAGCATAATGAAACTCCCCGCCTGCTAAGCCAAGCGTGGCCAGGGTGGATGACTTTAAGGTGTCGCCCTCTAAAACAGAAATGTGGCTGTTGCACACACACACACACCCACACACACACAAGCAGTTGTTGTGCATCACTAGTTCAGAAACCTGGACGTTCAAGTAGCCGCCAACTGTTTTTTAAACCAGTAGCTGCATGAAATCATGACCCAGTCAGTAGTTGAGTGAGTCTGCCGATGGCATTCCAAAAAAATGCCAGCTTCTGTCATGATGTCAAGGACTGCATACTAGGGATGAAACGGTTAGCGGTATTACGGTAAAACGCGGTAAAATTTTACGCGATAACGATTACCGTTAATGTTTGACTTTGTCTCATTATCGCGGTCGATTACCAGGAGATGTAAGTATCAGCCTCATTCAAGTCTGCGAGCGACTCGCGACTGTGTCTCGCGTGAATATGTAGCTTGTAACATCGGTATTGTAAACGTTAGCATGGCGGAAAATGGTAACAGCACGCAGGACATTTACCAACCCACTAAAAGGAGGTTTTTTTTTTTTAAGAATGCAGAGGGACAACTGGTGGAGGACAATGATCCTGTCTGCAGAGCACTTGTTTACATTTTATTGTAATTTGTACAAGCAGCTTGAAGGAGCTAAGGCTAATGCTTCAAGCTACTGAGATGTTTCACCAAGAGTAACCTGGTTGACGCACTTCGCTAACTCACATTTCGTAAACGTTACTGTTGCGTGTCGATCAAAAAAGGACCGGAATGATGTTCTTCTGATGCAGTTAAAATATCAATTTATTCCATTAACTGATCCGACAACCATAATGCCGGCAGTTAGCACCACCTCAAAAACCTTTTGCCCTTCCGGGTCAAACAGCTAACCAATAACAGGCAGCTACCTTTATACCTGACCCTCAGGTAACAACACAGCGACACCCACAGACACACAGAGTGAACTACAATTCATAACAACATATTTGGCTCCTAAACAACTGTTTCTTTATTTGCACATTTATACGTTTTTGAGGTTCAGCTTAAAGTCCAAAGTTTTTTATTTGAACTTGCACTATAATTTTTGTTCCTGATAACTGTTTGCATATTTTGACCTACTATGGTTGTTAAAGTGTTTATTTAAATTTGCACCAAATAAATTAGCTTTGTACCTGTTATTTATTTTGTTCATTTAGAATAAACCTCTTTCTGTGCCAGTTGTTTGACCTTTTAATGTGAAAGTTTCATTTTGATAAAATTTTGGCTTCTGATGTTTCAATATGACAAGAAAATCACAAGATTTTGTGAAATTATTAAAATATACACTACTGGTCAAAAATTTTGGAACACCCCTATTTTTCCTGTCTTTATTTAAATTAAAGCGGGTCAAGTCCAGTGAATAACTTTAAATGGTACAAAGGTAAGCAGTAAACTGCCAGAGGTGGAAAAAAAGTTTAGATTGCCAAAACAAATTTCAGAGTTATAAAAAAAGAGGGGTCTTTTTTCAGTGATCAAGCAACAATGGATGTAAATTAAGTCTTGAAATTTGATGCAACACATTCCCACAGATGTCCCAACCTCTGGGGATTACTTACAAAGCTCTTAAGTAATCAAACAGATTGCTGGATCCAGAGTTGGTGACTTGTACAGAGCGACTGACACCCTGGACCAAAAGGGCTACAACGGCATTTTACAGAGCCATCCAGTACCTTCTCTGGTCTACGCCTAGTCGCTTAGGGGTTCATCTTACAGCAAGATAATGATCCAAAACATACATCCATTCTGTCAGAATGACCTTAAAAGAAAAAAACAGACGGTCGGCTTCAAATGATGTAATGGCAGCCCTGTGTCCAGACCAGAACCCCATTGAGCTGGTTTGGGATGAACTGAGAGAAAAGATGAAAGCAAAACAACCCTGCAAGTTCAACACATTTCTGGAAACGTCTGACAGTGTTGGGAAGAACCTTCCCACAACATTAGATTTCCATTGTAGAAAGAAAGCCACTAACACAAAGTGTTTTTGTCTGTTATATCTGCAAAAAGTGGCGACTTTGATGACTCAAAGATTGGGTTAAATTTTGTAAAAGAGATTTCATGATATATTTTTTCAAATATCTAATTGTTTATTTGTTCTATACATTAATTTTAGATTACATTGAGACATTAAGCTATGTACTGTAAATTACTATAGAAACTGGAAAACTGGAGGTGTTCTAAAACTTTTGACCGGTAGTGTATGTTTTTTTTAGACATTTGTAGAGCAATTAAGAATATCGTGAAAATATCGTAAATCATGATAATTTGTCACTATAATCTAGATATCAAATTTTCCATATTGTTATATCCCTATAACTCGGTATTCTTAATTGCTGTACAAATGTCCAAAAAACACATACATTTAAATAATTTCACAAAATCTTGTGATTTTCTTGTCACTAAAACATCAGAAGCCAAAATCTTATCAAAATGAAACTTTCATATTAAACGGAGAAACAACTGGCACAGAAAGAGGTTTTATTTTAAATGAACAAAATAAATAACAGGAACAAAGCTTATTTGTCTGGTGCAAATTTAAATAAACACGTTAACAACCATAGTAGGTAAAAATTATCAGGAACAAAAATTATAGTGCAAGTTAAATTAAATAAACTTTGGACTTTAAGCTGAACCTGAAATACGTATAAATGTGCAAATAAAGAAACAGTTGTTTAGGAGCCAAATATGTTGTTCTGAATTGTAGTTCACTCTGTGTGTCTGTGGGTGTCGCTGTGTTGTTACCTGAGGGTCAGGTATAAAGGTAGCTGCCTGTTATTGGTTAGCTGTTGGACCCGGAAGGGCAAAAGGTTTTTGACCGCTGTGGTGCTAACTGCCGGCGTTATGGTTGTCGGATCAGTTAATGGAATAAATTAATATTTTAACTGCATCAGAAGAACATCGTTCTGGTCATTTTTCGATCGACACACAACAGTAACGTTTACGAAATGTGAGTTAGCAAAGCGCGTGAACCAGGTTACTCTTGGTGAAACATCTCAGTAGCTTGAAGCATTAGCCTTAGCTCCTTCAAGTTGCTTGTACAAATTACAATAAAATGTAAACAAGTGCTCTGCAGACAGGATAATTGTCCTCCACCAGTTGTCCCTCTGTATTCTTTAAAAAACAAAAACAAAATATGCCCAGACCTCGGATTTCGTCCTTTTAGTGGGTTGATAAATGTCCTGCGTGCTATCAATGCTTTCCGCCATGCTAGCATTACAATGCCGATGTTACAAGCTACATATTCACGCAGTTGCGAGTCGCTCGCAGACTTGAATGAGGCTGATATTACATATCCCGGTAATCGTCCGCAATAATGACATGAAGTCAAACATTAATGGTAATTGTTATCGCGTAAAATTTTACCGCGCTTTACCGTAATACCGAAAACCGTTCCATCCTTACCGAGATAATATTGTAAACTGTGATAATTTGGTCACTGTAATCGAGATATCAGATTTTCTATATCGTTACATCCCTACTGCATAGACGTGCGTCTGGTTAATATCTCCCTCAGACCAGATTTGTCGTGCCACTTCTGAAAGCAACCCCTTCATCAGTAGCCGCTCGTCCTCCAGGAAACTGTTTTTCTGTCTGCTCAGCCGTCCGGTTGCCTGCTCGGATGTGACCGCTTCTGGCTGCAGAAAGACCGAGGCTGCTTTCTAAACCACATGCTTCACACGCCGTGTGCTGCGCTGCCTGCAGAGTGCACCGCATGCAGATGTTGAGCTGTAAAAACCAACATGGAGCAGCACACGTGGAAGCCAGATGTGATTGCTCCAACCAGATTCTGCTGCTGTGTGGGAATGTTGCATTATGGGATATATTTCTCACATACCACAGACCGCATGCTATGCATTACATTTTGGCAGTATCAGCTCATTTAAATGCATGTTTGTTAACCAGTAGGAGAGGAATGACAGCCATATATGTATTAAGGGTCAACTGCCCTCCATATGGACGGTTTTTCTTCATTTACTGATTTTACCAAAAAGAAATAGTATCTCGATGCCTTTCTTTGCCCTGGGTTTCCTCGCTGGGTATTTTGTCACTAAGACTTTGACAGACCTGGCGAATAAGTGTTTTCAAGCGCTGGAGGGATGTGAAGAAACCCCTGCAGCATCCGTCCACCAACATCCTCCTTCCCACCAGGATAACGACGGACGGACAAACGCAGTCGTTCATCACAACGAGGAAGAAAAGCAGAGGAAAACAGGTTACTGCAAACGCATAAAACCTGCAAGCTTCCAAAGATTATCCAAGTCACTTGGAAAATATTTCACCTGCCAGCCCAACAGTCCCTCATCCACTCAAAACAGATACCCATAATTCAAGTCTTTTTCTTGTCTTTCTGTCATCAGTAACTGAGTGTAGTCATGAGTGAGGGGAGAAGGTGGCTTGTAATATTTGTACGTATGCTGAATGAGTGAGTTTCATCTTCTCTGTGCAGATGACACGCTGCTTTCTTTACTAGAAGCAGAGATATGCAAGATGTGAGAAACAGGCTGTTAATGCATGACTGCTGTAGTAAAACTACGGTCCAAACGTTACGGTCCACCTAATGGAAGGAAGTTTAGCCACGCTGCAGTGCTCGCTTGGGTTTACTCCGGGTACTCCGGTTTTCTCCTGCAAATCAAAAATATGTCTTGCTTCTCTTTTCACGTGAAACAGAAATTGGTGGAAACAACCTTTTTGCCTGTTATTGATTATGGAGATGTTTTGTATATGAATGCTTCTGCTCATTGTTTCCGTATGCTAGATAGTGTGTACCATGGGGCACTGAGATTCATTACGAACTGCAGTCCCCTTACTCACCATTGTGTACTCTATTCTAAGGTTAACTGGACGTCTTTACATGCTCGACGCCTCAGTCATTGGTATGTGTTCATTTACAAAACCATTCTGGGTATCACTCCACCCTATTTGTCTTGTCTTTTAGCAAGGAAAGAAGGAAGTCACAATCTCCGATCTATGGATACTCTGCAATTTGTTGTCCCCAAAGTACGAACCGAACTGGGCAAGAAATCATTTAGGTTTTCAGCACCTACTGCTTGGAATAAAATACAATCTGAACTTCAACTTAAAGCCCTTGTTACATTGAATGAGTTTAAAGCTCTAGTGAGATCATTGCAGTCTACCTTATCTGTGTGCACATGTTTTATGTGAGCAAGTTTTAATGTTGTAGATTTTATTTGTTGTTTGTTGTTTTAATGTAACTATGCTGCTGCCCTCTTGGCCAGGTCTCCCTTGAAAAAGAGATCTTTGATCTCAATGAGACTAACCTGGTTAAATAAAGGCTAATAAATAAATAATGTTTATTAGACAAACCGGTGATTTTAAATCAGCCCTAGTATCAAAACGAACGAAATAACGAAAACTAGAATTGAAAAAAAAAATTGAAAAAAAAGTGATCAGCAGTGATGGAAGGACCACGAGAAAACAGCAACTATAATGGACTGTTTCCACCGGAGACCAGATAGCTGCTGGTCAGTAAATACGCAGGAACACCACAAGCGGGAAGACGCATTGATAAATATGTTTATTGAGACCGGAATGTAAACACGACTATGATATCCCACCTGCGCTACCCGCTACATTATTCATAGGAGTGGTTAGGGCGTTCCACCTGTTAAAACAATCAGTGCGTCAGTAGCCATTGCCTTTAAGAGCAGGTTGCGCTACCCGCTAACCGCTATGGAGCGTCTTTTCATCCAGATCAGAGCAGCTCTCGTTTGCAGCTTGTCTGGGACTCCTGCTGTAGAGCTTCCTCCTCTTCCTTCCTCCTCCTCCTCTTCACTGATATATACATATAAATATTTTTACACAGACAATTCCTATCAGCTATATGAAAGTTCCAGATAGTTGGTGTCCTCCCAGTAAACACGCTCTGGTCATCGTTTAACTGACGAGAGCTAGCCGTTTAAGACGATCTCTGCCATTTTCTCACGGGTTCAACTGAGGCCAAATCACGCTTTTTATACGAGAGTTAATTCCAGAGATGGAGCCATTTGTGCACGTCCAGATGTGACCAGGTGGACGCAAATTGATGCCATTTGGACGCGCTCTTGTACGTGTCGACATGCGGATTGCTATCTGCTAAACCCTCGATCGCAAGATACCGAGTTTGCAGAAAGGGCAAAAGACACGCCCATTGCCACACCTACAATGTGAGTAAGCGAGTCGGCATAACGGGTAGTGGCTTTAGTGAGCGGAAGATTGCATTAGTGGTTAGCGGAGGTTCCTATACCCGCAATTCGGCGGCCAGCGTTAACGGGTAAGGGGACGTGTTCGATCGGGGCTTATATCTCTCAGCTGTCCTGGGAATGTCTCAGTGTCCTCTCAGAGGAGCTGGTGGAGACAGCTGGGGGGAGGGAGGTCTGGACCTCTCTGCTGAAGCAGACACTGGGGAGGCCAAGGAGCAAGAAGAAATGTCTGGAATAAATACATAAATAAAAATAAAATAGTAAATGAACACGTGTTTTTTTTTGCTTTTTACCTCCACCAAACTTTTCTCGACATCGCTGAAATACAAAACCAAAACCCCCATCAAAAACACATCATCTAACTAGCCGACCCGCTAGTGCAGTCATTCCGACAGGCAGCCGCATAGAAGAGGATACAGCAGTCGCAGGTTTGATTCCTGGTCTCTGACCCATTTGCTGCTTGCCTGCCCTGATTTCTTGTCTCTCTCTCACTGTGAATAAAGGCCACTAGTGTGATTTAGTGTGATAGAGTGGTGATATCACAAAAATGAAAAGCTGGCGCGCATGACTGCAGAAAGAACCCTGAATGGGATCATGGGACCAGCTAAAGAGCTTCCTCATCAGCGTCCTTAATGAGCAATGGCAGCCTTCTGCTGGAGCCCAGTCTCCAGCTGCTCACCGCTGAGGGACTTATTAAGACTCTTGACTGCCTGAATTGAGAGTTTTTAAAAATGTGGACATAAGTTCGTTGTGTTAGTGAAGCCATCCTCCTACCAGACAGTTCTGGCAACTGAGAATACGACTGTGTAGAACTCTTTTGCTGCTTTAGCTAAGTTTTACTCTGTGGGGGTTCGTATTTGTATTTTTTTTAGGGCTGGGCAATGATTAGAATTTTTGATCGCGATAAATCGCATTATTTCCTGATTAATCATGATTAATCGCATTGTATACGCAATATCAAATAATGAATTCAAAAGTAGTGTAAAATTCACTTTTATTTAAATGTTCTGCTGCCATATGAACTAAAGTGTCATAACATTTGTTGTTCAAACACTTTTAACATCAACGCTTGTATTGCCACTGCCAGGGCATTAATGTCATCCTGTTTTAAAAAATAAAAAAAAGTCTACAAACAAAATCCAACAAAATGATTGGTGCTCAGCACAATCAGAACATTAAAACAGGTAATTTATGAGGTAACAGCAGAAACTTTTAACAGGGAGTTCAACTTGTCAGTTGTTACAAATAACCTTGTTTCTGTTGAATCCTCCGTCTGCGAGAACTTTAAAATGAAAATGTCCATGTTAAAGTTCAGGAACTTTACCAATCCGTGTATCATTCATTCTTTCCATTTCAACTGTCAATCAAAAATTAAAAAAAAAATTAAAAAAGTGACATTTTATTACATTTTTCGTTTTTTAATCTAACACAAAAATATGAACAAATGCCTGTTTTTTTAAATTTATATTTTAAACTTGGATCAAAAATACGAAATTAAAAAACGGGCCACAGAACTGAATTTTTTTTATAATGGAGGACTGGACTTTCTGTTGTCATTACACATCTGTGCCACTAGATGGAGCCGCACTGCAGTAACCAGCTAGAGAACAGCAGAACAGTGAACACATGGAGCAGATCTGATGGAACATGGAGGAATGACAACAAAGTTTTGTTGCAGTCCAGAATTTTCTTTTTCAGACCAGAATTGTTAATATTGCTACCTGAGTTGCTACCTGAACTGTAAAGTACAGTGATCCCTTGCCACTTCCCGGTTTAAGTTCCACAGTTTTAGTTGTTTGCGGATTTTTCATAAATATATAAAATAATTAAAAAAAATTTAAAAAATCACAGAAACATCACAGGATGTTGTGTGGGTTCTCTCACAGTGAAGAAATGCTTTGAGCCAGCCTGGCCCCTTGAAGAAGGTGGCCTTATGGGTAATAATGTGGCCTTATGGGTAATGATGTGGCCTTATGGGTAATGGAGTGTGTGTGTCGTGGGACAGCAGAAGAAAACGGGGTTAGATGAAAAGTGTAGTGAGCATCAACAGCAGCCCAGCGTGTATAGATTTACATTCTCTGTTAACCGACAGGAGCCCAACAATACAACCTGTGTGATGTTACAAGTTCCTGCAGTGCCAGAATAAAGTTCCTGTTCCATGCAGAGAAAACCAGACTTTTTCTTTTGTTGTTGTTAGCATGTTAGCTGCTAATTACGAGCCAGAAAAAGCACAATACTCTTTACTACGGTCCAGAGACCAGAGGCTGTGAAGGTAACAAAAAGACCACAGTTGAGCCTTTGTCTTGTATTGTTGCAGTGTCTCGCTACTTTTTGGGGGGTTTTAAACATATTTTAAACACATTATTGAGGCTCGGGGGGCTCCAGTTCGCGGATTTTGATTTACACGGGGGGGGGGCGCTGGTCCCCATTAACTGCGAAAAATAAGGGATCACTGTACACTGATTTTTACCGTTTTTCATGTCTGTTTTAGCTTTTCCTTAAGTTTACCTGCCAATTGTCTTCCGGTTCCGCAGCAGCCAGAAACAACAGCACGTGAGCAACATGCGTTAATGCGTGATAAAATAAATGTCGGCGTTAATAAATTAATGAGTTAACGCAATAATAACGCGTTAACTTGCCCAACCCTAATTTTTTGGTAACATGACTAGTTAGAGCATTTTTTCTCCTCTATAGTTGACCATTAGGTGAGCCAAAGATCTATCTCATCCTCACATTTCCTTGGGAGATGATACTGCAGCGAGAAGAACGTGACCCTTCACTGGCTCTACACCCGCACTCTTTGTTTTAACTTAACATCGCTTTTATAAGTGGTGGCTGAGTAGTTTTCATGTGTAGCACAAGAGCCCACAGTGCAAATCAATATTAGAGTTAAGTAATGGCGGTTTAAATGCTGTTGTGCGTAATTATGTGTGAGTTTATTCTCCTCGTAGCCAAACCTGTGTGAGGAAGCTGCAGAAAACACGCTGGCAGGTGCAGCACGTCTTTTATGGGGGATGGAGGGGGTCGCTGAAATGGATCCAGCGTGTATAATGCCTGGCCTGAGGAGCACACGGGGGAGCTGCTGCGTTCTATTTGCTGGGAGGTTGAGCTCATTTTGGAGGGCACTTCATTCTCCCTGCCCTGTGGGATCTTAGCCACAGGCTGCTATACAGTACTATCTGTAAAACCTGTTTTTCATCAGGCACAGTAATAGCCTCTCCGTCGTGTCCGCGCGGCGCTAAAGTATCACATCTACTTTATCTCACCTTATCAGTTTGAATGTCCGGAAACAGCGGGGCGAGATGCAATACATGTTATTATTTTTTGCTGCATTACACGAAATGGTTGCGCAATCAAAAAGCTGCAGGTGTTTCTCTGTCACAGATGTGTGAACACATTATAATGTTATTACCGGCTCCCCGTCATTCCTGCGGCATCATATTTAGATGAACATGTCGGTGCTTCCAGGCCGTCTTCCTCTCTCTTTGAGAGGAGCAGGAATGTCAGAAAAGTTTGGCGATTTGAGACAAAAACAATGATGGCTGCTCGAAAGTTGTTAAAATGCGTAGACCACATACATCTGCGTGCCTCCAGCTTTATCTGTCCTTAAAGGCAACTAGCTGAGACCTTCCTGAAAATATGGAGGGAAGAACAATTAAACCAGAAAACTGAGAAAAACTAAGTAGTTTTAGCAAGAATGAAAGGAAAGGTGTAGAAGACGGTGTTAAGATCTGGTTTAGAGACTGAGGCCCCGATCGTACACTTCCCCTTACCCATTAACACTAGTCGCTATCTGCAAATCGCTGGTATAGGAACCTCAGCTAACCGCTAATGCAATCTTCCGCTCGCTAAAGCCCCTACCCGTTATGCCGACTCGCTTACTCACATTGTAGGTGTGGCAATGGGCGTGTCTTTTGCCCTTTCCGCAAACTCGTTATCTTGCAATCGCGGGTTACGGGTAGCGGGTAGTCAGACCACCCGCTACTTGTAACCCGCATGTTGGCGCGTACAAGAGCACGTGCTGCAGGCCAACCTTTCACCACCAGCATGTATGGGCCCAGACAGCAGCTGCTCCTTTCAGCTTCCTGCATGAGCTACCTGGATGGGCTGAGGCTGATCCCAAAGATGCCGGTTGCCTGTTAGATGCAGTTTGGGTTCTGTCGTCCATTTAAACCGGAACGATATCTACAACCACTTCCTAGTTATCTCTGTTCCTGTTCGTGACCTAGCCACGATGACCTGCTGGCGACATCAAAGTCAGGAGGATTTATACTCTGGCAGTTGAACAAAATGTCCCCCCAGTTACAAGACAACGTCAGCATTTGGAGTACAGGCGCTCTGCAAATACAGCACTTCTTTTCATGTACGGTTTTTAATCCCAGCTGTTCCCCCGTCAACTAATTTTAATAATCCAAATCAACAAGCTGATCTTTCCTTCTTTCCTGGGGTGCTCTAACGCAGTGGTCCCCGAACTCCGGGCCGCGCAAGAAAAAAAATAGCTATTTAAGTTTAGTTTATTATATGAGTGTGAACGAGCTTTTATTTTGAAAAATCTTTTACTTTGAAAGATCACCAGATTCTCTCGGTTACATCTCGGTCACTTGAGCGCTAAAATTTAACCCAGCTAGCAAAATGAGTAAGAAACAGACGTCTATTTACAGACAACATCAGGAGATCTACTTGAAATATGGATTTATCACGACAGGTTATTCCCACGTACCAAGTCCACTCTACGGGAGTTATTTTTTATTTAATTCTTTTTTTTTTTTTAATTTATTTAATGGGTACAGAGGATGTTACCAGAGACTTGGATGTTATACTCATGTTATGTTATTAGCGTAATGTAACGGACAAAAAAGCACCGGTTAGACACTACAAGTATTGTGAACATCAGAGGCTGGACCCCTTGGAAGATAAAGAGAGACGAAGAAGATCTCACAAATCCTTTAAAGAAGGAGTGGTCTTCTGGAAGCCTGCGAACCAGTCATCCTGAAACACAGAAGAGGCCAGAGGGGAGGGAGGAGGGAGTGATGAAAGGTGGTGATAAGAAGTGCTCGGAGGCTGATGCAGATCGTAGCTGGGATGTAACGCAGACAGTCAGTTCGAGGAAGGTGATTGGCAGGGATTAAATAGGTGCTGGTAATTACAGGTCAAAGCAAACGAGAACAAGTGGAGAAGATTATGCAAATGAAGTATTATTATGCAAAACGCTGATGAAAATAGTCTGAAATACAGAGGTCTCAAATCAGATACATTTTCTGATTTTTTTTTTTTAATAGTTTTGGTTTAGTTTCTTGCTTTTTAATGGGTGTTAGCACAGAAATCTAAATTTTCCTCTCAGTTCAGGACTTTGACCTGACTGCTGTCCTGCGTTTTGTTCACCTCGATCACATCACGTCCACACGTGCACTCGCCCGAAGTCCGGACTCGCACCGTTGGATGTCTGGAGACCTTTGGGCTCGAGCAAAAAAAGAAATGAGATGATGCTCTGGCTGCACAGCACGACTGTTTTTTAATGGAGCCATTAGCGAGGGAGGAGGATGAGGAGGATCATTTAGCTAAAAAAAGGAAAAAGACATTCAAAGAGAAGTTTGTAGAAATGCTGCTACAGGTCTAGACTGCTGGGGAACCTTATATGATGCACATTCTTTACTCTTCATGGATGTAATTAACATTTGTTCTCTTTTGTGTCCTACAGGTATAATAGGTATATTACTAGAAAAGCACTTGGAGACCCAAGCGTAACAGTTCCCCCATATAGCGATTTACAGATTGTGATAAAATCCGTGTTCTAGATCAGATCTGGATCAGCCTTTGAAATTTGATAGAGGTTCCCATTGTCAATCCCTGAGTCAGATTTCATGAGTTTTGGGCAATAATTAACGGCGATATTGAGAAACAAAATTTTCGGCCCCATTGACTGCAATGTTATTGAAAATTTGAAAGTGATCCAGAATCCAGAATTTCTTCCGGATCACACCCAAAATGAAATCAGTTCTTCCTTTTCACATTTCTGACAACTCCTGAAAATTTCATCAATATCCATCCATAACTTTTTGAGTTATCTTGTACACAGACAGACATACAGATAAACGCCAGCACTGATCTGCAACCTCCGTTGCAGATCAGTGGAAAGGAAGTTGAGTTTGTGACTTCCTTCACCTACCTCGGATCCATTATCACCAACAACGGCAACATCACAATGGAAATAAACCGGAGACGTGCCCTGGCAGCCAGTGCCATGAAAACACTCAGGAAGCCACTGTGGAGAAACCACTCCATATCAAGGGAGACCAAATTGAGGATTTATAACACCTCAGTCCTCTCTATCCTTCTCTACGGAGCAGAAACGTGGCCTCTCAACAAGACCATGGAAGCCAGAATTGATGGGTTCGACAGCAGAGCTCTGCGTAGAATTGAGGGGATAAAGTGGCAAGACCGGGTCTCCAACATCTCGCTGCGAGAACGCACCCAACAACCCCCCGCATCCCAATTGGCAGCACAGCGACGGATGCGCTGGTATGGCCATCTCAAAAGACTCCCTCCCTAACATCCCACTCACGCTATCCTCCCCTTTGACCCCGAATCTGCCTGGCTGGAAACGCCCCCGGGGTGCCCCCCCCCACACGATGGATGGACGCTGTTACCAGGGACCTACACCAACTAGGCTTGTCGCTGACTGAAGCCGAACCTCTAGCACTGGACCGACCCAAATGGAGAAGTTTGGTGAAACTAATTGGCTCTACGCATGGCGTCACCCCCGCCGCCGAGCAAGAGACCCGATAATGATGATGATGATGATGATGACTTTCTTCTGAGGTTCATCCTGTCGATATTCTTTCCCGTTTTGTCCTGGACCCCTGCATTAAAAATCAGTGTCTTCTGAGTCAGTGAGACTTCGCATGGTTGCATCAAACCCAGACGTTTTACACGGCATGAAAAAGCCCGAAATGCAGCAGCGACGAGCGGTTCCGACCAGTGCTGCCCCCACAAAGTGGACACCATTTTGGCGGTACTCTGGTATCCCCTGTTGGACTGGATTGACCCTGCTTTCAGTGTAACGTGTGTCTTGAGTTGACCTCTTGTTGTGAATCGTGTCAGTAGATGTAATTTCAAAGTGAACTGAATTTAAATAACAATGCCGTGATTTTGCCGCATCACCCTCTCATGATTATACTGCAACTGTAGCTCCTCGCTTCTTAATTAATGCTCATCTCACTTCTTAGATAATGTCCACTCCAGTCAGATTCACTGCCACTATATTTTCTGAGTCCTGAACAAAGTCATTTTTTTTAGTTATAGACAGAACCCCTCCAGGACTACATGTTTAAATGTCCTTAACTGTCCTCTGAAGGGTTAACGTGCAAAAGGTGGAGTAAACCTACAGACAAGCAAAGTTCTGTAACAACAACTCGTATCTGAAATGATTACTGAACCAACCATGAACTCTGCATAGAAGAATATTTGTCTCTCTGACAGTTAAAGCTGGTCTGAAACGGTGTCCTGAGACGCAACAACGCTCCCAAGATCACCAAGAAATCAGCAACAGAATGTCCGCAATTAAAAAGCTATCCAGAAGTTACTGCTGTTTTTCCATGTTTTTTTATTCTCGGCATTTCGTCTTTTTTCTGGAAACTGCATTTCATCTTTATTCTCGACATTTCGACTTTATTCTCGACATTTCGACTTTATTCTTGACATTTCAACTTTATTCTAGAAACTGCATTTCATCTTTATTCTCGACATTTCGACTTTATTCTCAACATTTTGACTTTATTCTCTACATTTCGACTTTATTCTCAATATTTCGACTTTATTCTCAACATTTCGACTTTATTCTCAATATTTCGACTTTATTCTCAATATTTCGACTTTATTCTCAACATTTCGTCTTTATTCTCGACATTTCGACTTTATCCTCAATATTTCGAATTTATTCTCGACATTTTGACTTTATTCTCAATATTTCATCTTTATTCTTGACATTTCAACTTTATTCTAGAAACTGCATTTCATCTTTATTCTCTACATTTCGACTTTATTCTCAACATTTTGACTTTATTCTCTACATTTCGACTTTATTCTCAATATTTCGACTTTATTCTCAACATTTCGACTTTATTCTCAATATTTCGACTTTATTCTCAATATTTCAACTTTATTCTCAACATTTTGACTTTATTCTCAACATTTTGACTTTCTTCTTGACATTTCGTCCTTATTCTTGACATTTTGACTTTATTCTAGAAACTGCATTTCATCTTTATTCTCGACATTTTGACTTTATTCTTGACATTTCGTCTTTATTCTCCACATTTTGACTTTATTCTGGAAACTGCATTTCAACTTTATTCTCAACATTTCAACTTTATTCTCAACATTTCAACTTTATTCTCAATATTTCGACTTTATTCTCAGCATTTCGACTTTATTCTCAACATTCCGACTTTATTCTCGACATTTAGACTTTATTCTTGACATTTTGACTTTCTTCTCGTAAGTGAGGAAGGAAAAAAAAAAATTATTGCCCACATTTTTTTTTCTCAGTGTGGCCCTAATACTAATAATCGTAGTTTACAACACGCTTTGCCATCAGGAACTACTGCTTGTGTGACCGAACGGATGATGCAGCCTGAGCACAGCTGAAGCTCTTGCTCTCCTCGTGATGTCACAGCCTCAGCGGCCGCCCGCCTCTTAAAGCCAGCGGCAGCGGCGGGAGGCGGGGGGTGTCAGTCACAGCACTGGGCTCACAGCTGAGCGTCTGCTTCACGCAAAGCTGAGGACAAGTAGTGGCACAGGGGCAAACTGCTGGAGGAGTCTCCTGAATGAGACCCGTGAACAGGAGCTGTGGCGGGAACATGGACCGGTCAGACTGCGACGTGAGGGGAAAGTCCAGGAGGAAGAGGAGGAGGAGGTCTAAAGGCAAAGGTTGGTCCAGCAGCTGCTGAAGGTTGTGTGGGAGCAGAGGAGAGACAGCTAGAGTAGGCTGATGATTGACAATATCAGCATTCAGGAAGAACTACATGTCAGTTATACCGTTATTATCAGTCTAGGGTAACTTTGCTGCACTCTAGTAATTAAAGTTAGTTACTAGAGGGTCTCTGGTGTTTGGCTTTATGCTCAGTCTTTCAGCTCTTTAAGCATAACGATTTAACTTTGCAAAGGAAAAGAAAAAGGAAAAAAGACACAAATGTGTGATGTCACAATCTCACCATGTGAACATGAAGATAAGTGGTTTTTAGTTTTGAGTCAAGTTAAACATTTGACTGTAAAATAAGATGTGCCAGTCCCAACAGATGGCAGCGTTAACAGAACTAACCGTCTGGCTTCATATCAGGATGCAAAAATTAGAGCTGAGCGATTTTATCGATTCTGCGATATATATCTATATATTATTTCCCCGGAGAGTATCGATTTTTCAGCCGCAGGTATTGATATTCTAAGCTTCTTTCAAAACCCCCGTGTCCCACCTTTAAAGCTTGCAAGCAACAATTTGCACTGTTTAAATAAATGAAACTATGTTTCTCAACAAATCTTTTATTCATTTTGTCCAGCATTTGCAAGCTGCCTGTCAGCCATATAATGTGTAATTGATGCTTTCAGTTAAATTAATTCAAACAAATGTATTGGAACACTCGCAAGATGTCACCAAAACCACTTTGTCCCTTTAAAATGTTTCAGAAAAATGATGTAAATGTATTGTAGATGAATATCGATATATATCGTATCGTATCGCGAGATTAGTGTATCACTACAGCCCTACAACAAATAGATTTTATCATGATTATTTTTTGCTTTGTTTCATGTGAATGAATGACAAAGGAAAAAAAAACATTTGTGAAAGATAACAGAGACCATCCTTGTGATCTGTAAATGATTTGGCACCTGTCAAACATCCCATAAATAGCTGCCTGATGCTCTCACATGTTCTCGCACTATCTGTCAGGGTTAGGGTTTTCACAAAAGTTGCATGACGTTCTGTTAGTGGAGCTGAGTGAGAGCTCACAGATGGAGCTGAAACATTAATGTAGGTGCTGCTGGAGCAGGTAATCCAGAAACCAGGGGAGAGGGGAAGTAGAGACGGTGATGGAGGTGATGAAAAACAGGAAAAAAGAGGACAAAAAAACTTAAAACAAACCCCACCGACCATGAGACGTATACTTCCTGGAGGATGTTAACGTGAACATGCTTTCCTGCTGACTGAGAGATTAAATCTTTCCTTAGACGTCATCGTAAGCTCAAAAAAGGTGATGTAAGAAGTGCTGTTGCATTTATATGGAAAATAAACACGGTGCATCCAGGTCTCGCAAACTCTACAGTGCAAGATTTTGTTTTGGGACTTGAACTCATCACAGTCATGATGGGAAACTGCCGTGACTGGTCAGGTCCTACCACGGACTCATTCATGAGAAGTACAACCTTTACAGCCGGCCCAAACCAGGATGTTGGTGTTTAATCTTCGGTGCTGACCGATTTCATCTCATTTGATTCCAGCTCCATCTTTCTAGACTTGTCATTGTTGGAAACACAGGTGATCTCTGAGTTTTACCCGGTTTGGAGCTCTGCCAGTACATATACATGATGCTAGAATAAAATCTACTGGCTGCATTATCCATACCCTGGCCCCCTAACCCACAATGCTGCCCCTGGCTGCATTATCCTGACTGAAATCATAGTTTTAAGATCCATGTAAAAAGTTTTGTCTGGTTGAAAACTCACTAGACTGAACGTCATGAGAGCAGCACAAGAAGTTCAGAGGTTTAACAGCTGGAAGAAAAGTCTCATCAATCCCCTGAAAACAGCGCTGCGTGTTCTCTCTGTAACTGCCGTCGGAGCGTAAAGGCAACGTGTCATTGAGATACGAGCTCCAGTAATCATAATTACTGCCGTCGGGGCAACAGGTCAGCCTCTCAGGATTAAACGGCCATTGTTCTGCCCGCGTTAATCCCCAGTAAACGCTGCAGATAAACACGGCGGCTCTGGAATTACGTCCAGTGGTTATTCAAAGTGCACTAAGACTCTTCCACTTCCATTAATGATCCATAGGCCCTTTTTTTTTTTTTTTTTTTTTTTTTTTTTTTGGTACATGAGTGCTGGAGTCAAAATGAGTCCTCTTTGGGAAATAAGTGTCTCCTGAACCCCCCCACCCCCCACACCCCTCTCCCCTCAAATCCTGCAGTTTTTTTTATTTTAATTTTTTATGTATTTATTTTTTTTCTGGGCCAGAGAGCACTCATCTAATGCCCCCCCCCCTCGTATCTAACAAAGAGCTGTGGTTTACTGCCAGCTGTCACTTTGGAAACAGAAGGTGGTATTTTTTTTGCCCTGGTATTTTTTTAACCCAAGACTAACTGTACCGATTCCGACCCGAACCCGGAGTCACGTCTTTTGAATGGACCCGAGACTCGATTCGGGTCGGGTCGGAACCTCGGGTTTTCGGGTTGTCAGGTTGTTCCGAAGATCTCTAGTATGAGTCAAACTTGCCAATTAGGTTGCTTTCTCAAGATAAAAAAAAAAAGCCTTCAATTCAATTCAGTTCAATTCAATTTTATTTGTATAGCATCCGTTACAATGTCAATGGTCTCTAGGTGCTTTACAGAGACCCAGATCATGACCCCCGAGCAAATAACATTAACTAAAATTATAACATTAAATCCTAATCAAGGATAATGGCAAGTAAAAAAAATAAAAAAAAAATAAGAAAAAACCTTTAAGCCAAACAGGCGCAAGGAAAAACTCCTCTTTAAGAGGAAGAAACCTTGATCAGGACCTGGATCATATGGAGGGACCTTCCTGATGAAGACCAGCTGGATAAAGAAAGAAAAAGAGAGGATGGAGGACAGAGAGAGGAGAGCACATAAATGACTGAATATAATGACTATATAAACAGATGCAGGTAGCAGAACATCAGCACTGTGTAACATGGAACCTTTTAAAGATTTTTATTCTGCAGTAAATGACCACGTTTCCTGACACCTTTACCCTCAGATCCATTGAACTCCTTCGCCAACACGAAAGAGCCATCAGTCAAAGTTTTTCACCTCCTCCGTCGGCCATAGACGGTTTAGGTGACTGCTATGAGTCCTTATAGCAGTGGTGCGCAAACTGTGGTACGTGTACCACCGGTGGTACGTGGGGAACGTCATGACTTTCCACATTTTTTCCACATTTTCACTTAAAAAAAAAAATCAGAAACATATAATGCATTTTTCAATACAGTGATCCCTTGCCAATTCGTGCTTTAAGTTTTAGTTATTCAACGAATTTTTCAGAAATATATAATATAATAAAAAAATCAAGAAAAAAACACGGAAACATCACAGGATGTTGTGCGCGTTCTCTCAAGGTGAAGAAATGCAGTGAGCCAGCCTGGCCCCTTTAAGAAGGTGGCCTTATGGGTAATGTAGTGTGTGTGTCGTGGGACGGCAGAAGAAAACAGGGTTAGATGAAAAGTGTAGTGAGCATAAACAGCAGCCCAGCGTGTATAGATTTACATTCTCTGTTAAAACCAGACTTTTTCTTTTGTTGTTGTTAGCATGTTAGCCGCTAATTACGAGCCAAAAATAGCACAATACCAGCGGTTTTTTTTCTACGGTTCAGAGACCAGAGGCTGTGAAGGAAACAGAAAGACCACAGTTGAGCCTTTGTCTTGTTCCGCTGCAGTATCTCGCTACTTTTTTGCGGTTTTTAAACATATTTTCAACACGTTAATTAGGCTCGGGGGGCTCCGGCTCCAGTTCGCAGATTTTGATTTTCGCGGGGGGTGCCGGTCCCCATTAACTGCGAAAAATAAGGGATCACTGTACATTTCAAACGAAATGTGTAGCTCGAGCTAATTAAAATTGTGTCTTTTAAAAAAATATTAGTTGCATATTCAGTTGCAGTGCAGATGTAACAACTTTTGAATGTGTTTACTTTGTTCTGTATGAGAGTATGAGGATTTGAGAATTGTTGGACAGAGTTGTAAATGTCTGATTCAGTAAAGTAACAATACAGGTAATAAATAATCACAATAAGGAATAAACATCTCTGTGTGTTTAAAGCTAATTGAGAAAGCATATATGGCTACTTTTTAAAACTGGTCATCATGGTGGTACTCAGTATAAAAAGTTTGAGAACCACTTCCTTACAGGAAACACGCACGTTTTGCTTGTTTCAGATTCCCGATGAAAACACAAACTCTTTGGTTTGTGAGGCAAGAATCCAGAATCCTGCAGCTGAAATGCAGGAGATGGTCACTCAGCTCCAGAAACGACTGGACAGACCGAGGATGTAATGAAATTATTCTGTTAATAAGGATTTTCGATGTCTGTACAGATGACAAGATGAAGCTGCTGTGAGCTTTTCACTCAAAATAAATTGCCATTTGGCTGTAAAAAAAAAAAAATCCCCTTCTGCTTGTTTTTCAGTCATTAACAAACTGTCATTTGTTGGCTGAAATGATTTGATTGTCCTGCTTTCAGCGAGGATTATGATTCTCCAACATGGAGCAAACAGCTGCTGTCTGCGATGGCTCAGTCGTTTTTTTTTTTTTTTTTTTTGGACATCTCTGTATATTGGATGCATTTTGGATAAGTGAGCTCCATCGTGCCGTCAAACCTAGTGGGGCATGTCAGTGCGCAATTTCGCTGATGGATTTTGCAATCGCCACACTTCTCAGGGGCTCCGGCTTCACGAAAGCATTAGCAATATGGTTTGTGTCCACATTTAACTTAATTGCAGGAATGCTCAGTGCAACAATAAGAGGCGCCGTTTCCTCTGCAGCTCAGAGAGGAGGAGCTGCTGCTGAGATGTGCAATCCTGCTGCGGGAGGTTCACGTTAGAGGCCACGTCTGCGGTCTTGAGCAATAATTGAATCAAAATTATCCATCTTTTATCGTTAAAGTGAATGCAACTTTAAATTTGGAAATGACAAACATCAGTCAGGACGGCGTGAGTTCTTACTGAGGTATAGAAATGACCTTTCATTCCACTAAAAGTTCTCAGAAAGTCACTCTTATTCGTCAGAAATATGACGTCTCCTGCAGAATTCAAAACACGGCAAAGCACTTAAATACAGTTCTGCATGAAAAACTGAGTTGAATAGAAACTTCTCCAAAGAGATGTGTTTTAAACTCGGCCTTAAAATCCACCGGAGAGCCCCTGAATTTGCGTCACTTTGACAAGGGGAAACGCAAGTGCTGCAAAAACACTATCCACTAGGTGGCAGCAGCGGCCATTTGGGGGGTCTTTTACTCAAAGAAGGGAAGTGAAAACTTCCAGGTTTTGAAGCGACAACACAAACTCCCAGTGATTGAAAGTTGCTAGGAATTTAGCTAGGGATTTAGCTAGGGGTGAGTATTGGCAAGGACCTCGCAATACGATATGTATCATCTGGATATTGATATGATATTTATTAAAGTGTTTTTATTTTTTATATACTTGTATGGCTAATTAGGGCAGCACGGTGGCTTAGTGGTTAGCACTGTTGCCTCACAGCTAGAAGGTTCCTGGTTTGAAACCGTAACGTAAACCGACCGGTAAATGGAGAGCCATCTCTTCAGCACAGCAGAACAGGGTTATAATAGTTTTGGATTTTCCATTAGTTTTAGTTTTTATTTAGTTTTTAGTTTAGTTTTTCAAATTCAGTCAGTTTTAATCCGTTTTTAGAGCAGTTTTGCTAGTTTTTATTCGTTTTTGTTTTGAAATACTTAGTTTTAGTTTAGTTTTTATTAGTTTCAGTGTTAGTTTTAGTTTTATTTTTTTTTAAATTAGGGTTGTAATTTTGGTTGGAGTGAAGCACTGAACTTTTTGAAGGCTATCGAATCCATAGTCATGTCTCAATAAACATATTTATCAATGCGTCTTCCCACTTGTGGTGTTCCTGCGTATTTACTGACCAGCAGCTATCTGGTCTCCATGGAAACAGTCCATTATAGTTGCTGTTTTCTCCCGTTCCTTCCCAACGCCGACTGGCCTGCAGCTGCAGCTTCTCTTTCCAGGGGGCTAGCTTAGGCTAGCTTATCCAGCTAGTCTTGGTTAGCCTTCTTTCCAGGGGGCTAGCTTAGGCTATCTTATCCAGCTAGTCTTGGTTAGCCTTCTTTCCAGGGGGCTAGCTTAGGCTAGCTTATCCAGCTAGTCTTGGTTAGCCTTCTTGAGCTTTTCAAATGGACTTTCAGATTCGTGGTTTTTTTTCCCATTAAGAAGTATTCCACACATTGTATCACCTGCTTCTACAACAAGGCAGTTATTTTTATCGTTAACACAGTCATAGTCAAAGAAATCCCAAATAGGACTGTGCCGCTTTCTCCCAACTTTTGCCGCAGCCATCACTGCTGATCACTTTTTTTTAATTTGTGGTTGTTGTTGTACGGCGGAGCGACATTATTCTTCATTATTATTTCATTATTCTTCATTATTCATTGTTCTTGACATTATTATAGATAATTTTAGTTCGTTTTATAAACACAAAATACTTTTATTTATTTTATTTAACCTTTGTTTATACAGGTAAGACACATTGAGATCAAGATCTCATTTTCAAGTGTGACCTGTTCAATAATAAATCACAATGAAATACATATAAAACAATCAATATAGTTATATAAAAAACATAAAATAATAAATTTGTTAACAAATACAGTTAAAAGTGGGAGAGATTCAGCATGAATACACCTATAGAAGCTCTCTCTAAGTCTCTTAACAGTACTTTAAAACTAGCAAGGGAAATCAAACTGGACAGTTTCAGGCGCTGCTGAAGCTTGTTCCAGGTTGGTGAGGGGGGGGGGGGGGGGGGGGGGGGGCGCTGAGTAAGAGAAGGCCTTTTAGCCACACTCAGTACGGACTGAAGGGATGGAGAAAGTGATGAAGTCCTGGGACCGTAGACTGTAAGTGGACTGATTTTGAGCTAGATAAGATGTTAAGTAAGAGGGCAGCAGACTTGTAAATGAATAAGTACCAGTGTATGGTTCTACGCATCGACAGAGATGACCAGCTGACCAAGGCGTACAGAGTACAATGATGAGTCATGGGTTTACAACCAGTTATAAATCTCAGTGCACCATGATAAACAGCGTCGAGCAGATGGATGCATTCATATACAGGACATCACCATAGTCCAAGAGAGGCAAAAAGGTGGCAGAAACCAGCTGTTTCCTAACCTTTAGAGAAAAACAATGTTTGTTCCTGTAAAAAAACCCTAGTTTTAGTTTTAATTTCTTAACCAAATTGTTAATATGACATTTAAAAGACAGGCCATCATCTAATATAATACCTAAGTATTTGTAGGAAGATACCAGCTCGATAGGTGCACCCTGAACAGAGGTAATACAGGGAAGAACGACTGAGAAGAGCATTGCTTTGGTTTTGTCTGCATTTAGCACCAGTCTGAGATGGAACAGGTGGAGACTGAAACATATCAAAAGCAGACTGCAGACGATCAAAAGCAAGAGCAACAGTGCTCCCACAACAATATAAAATAGTATCGTCCGCATAAAGGTGAACAGAAGCATTCATATTTTGACCTACATCATTTATGTAAATGGTGAAAAGAGTTGGCCCTAGAACTGAACCTTGTGGCACACCTTTAGAGACATTAAGACAGTTAGAGGACAAGTTGTTGAACTGTGCATATTGTTTTCAATTTGAGAGGTAATTTTCAAACCAACCAACAGCTTTGGCTGATAGACCTATATGTGCCAGGCATTTAGTTTAGTTTAGTTTAGTTATGTTTATTTAACAGGGACGATACATACAACATTGTCACAAAGAATGAAAAATGTGATGCATACAAGACATCTAGCTTCAGCTAATTTGCAGTCTTTGTCCCTGGTCAGGCTAAAGAAAGATAAAAGATACTGAATACAAAATACAAAATACAATAATACAAATACATAAACATAAACAAATACACACAGCTACAAAATTTAGTTAAGTACATTAAACATTAGTAAAATACTGTACTGACAGTGACTTGAGAGAAGTTAATGTTCACATTTCTGCTGCTGCTTAAGCCAGTGTTTAGCTTTGGCACTAAACATCTTTAATTCTGTTTGAGATTTTATTTCTGGTGGTAAAGAATTCCATAGGTGTGTACCCAGCACTGAGAGAGATGACTGACCAAATGTTGTCCTACATTTTCTAATTTTACAGTTTTGGTTGCTCATGCTCCTTGTCATTGTCCCACAGTTGTCTGATTTGATAAATATCTGTAATAATCTGGACCTCTATGCCAGATTGGCATAGAGGTCCATGATCAACAGTATCAAATGCTTTAGACAAATCAATAAAAAGAGCAGTACAATAGTTCTTCTTGCCTAAAGCTTCCACAATGTCATTCATAATCTTAAAGGCAGTTTCAGTTTAAATTTTTCAGTTTACAGTTTCAGTTAATTATCGTTTTTTATAAAACTCTTGTTTTTATTTTATTTCGTTAACAAAAATGTTTTTTCAATTCTAGTTTTCGTTATTTCGTTCGTTTTCGTTAACGATAATAACCTTGCGGCATACACATCCAGACTCCACGGCGGCGTCCACGTTGCTGCACTGATCCGCCCTAAATTCCTCCTACTTTAACTCCATAACTTGATGCAGCCCCTCATCCCTAACCGAAGAGGTCATTCCAGGGCCGGCTCTTTGCATAGGCAATATAGGCGGCCGCCTAGGGACGCCATCTGCTGGAGGGGCGCTACCACGCCGCCAGTCCCCCTTGGTCTTGAGGGAAAATAATGATAAAATACTAATTTTTTATGCACACTGGCGCCCTCACTTAGTGTTTTTTGTTTAGAAAAAAAGTACATATTAACATTACGAATAAATAAACAGGGAAATGTTCCTAAATTGTGAGAGTGTGTGACGTTTGAACTGATCCATTCGTCTATTGAATGTGATTGGCTCAGCCACTCAGACGGCGACCGTTATTTTTCTGGCAAAAAAAGAAAAAAGCAAGGTAGAGGAGATGCTGAAAAGAAAGAAGCAGTGTTGCCAACTTAGCGACTTTGTCGCTATATCTAGCGACTTTCCAGACCCCCCTAGCGACTTAATTTGTAAAAAGTGACTAGCGACAAATCTAGCGACTTTTTCTGGTGATTTAGCGACTCACTGGCACTCAAACCGCTAGGTTTGAGTGCCTCTTGGCTCTGATGGCCGCTTTCTCTTTTCTTTCTTTCTCTCTCTCTGACGGGACACAGTGCGCAGCCACAAAAACACCCCCGCCCCCCGCGCGAGACAACTCGAGCTCCTCTCCACCTCCACCCCCCCCCCCCCCCCCCCTTGTGTGGAGGCATATTTACCATTTTACCTCATGTTTCTGCGTGAGAAGTTGTTTAAGAGCAGCTTAGCCTAAAAACAAGTTTGATGTGTCAGTTGTTATAATTAGCCTGTTGTTGTTTTTGTTGTTGTTGTAGTTATTATTATTTAATAAAGTAGCCCAATGATTTTAGAAGCACATGCGTTTTTTTTCAGTTGTGGTATCGAATAGAGTATCGAGAATCTTGGAAATTTGCTAGTATTGGTATTGACTATGGAAATTCTGGTATTGTGACAACCCTACTTGAGACTTTGCATATAGTGTTTGTTTTTTGGGTGTGATCAGGGCACAGACAGAACATTAAATATTACATGAGTGCAAAGTTACATGCATTACAAATCATACATTTTTTTGGTCAATTAAAAATAAAATCAATAGGCTTTACTATTATTATTATTATTATTAGGGATATATTGATGAAGAGCAGCATAATGATGAGGCGGCACTGGATGCTGAGGAGATGGAGGTCAGCAGTAGGGTGGGAATGGGAGAAAGTAGGGAAAGGGTGGGAATGGATGGCAATAAAACAAGCAGCTATTGAAAATCTAATCACTGTCATGGTCTATTCCTGCCGTACTTATTCCTTACTTTTTTGGCTTTTTTCTATCCTCTATTCGCATGTGCAATGTTGGGCCACTTTGACCTCAAAACCCATATGGAATACAGCCCCGCTACGCCACTGCCGTGACAGTTGCTGCTGCAGAGAGGAGCTTCTCCAAATTGAAGCTCATCAACCGGGGTGTAATCTCGCCTAGGGCACCAAATTGGGTAGAGCCGGCCCTGGGTCATTCTACCTGTTTTCAAGGAAAAGGAATAACAGTGACTGAACCTGCACATGCTGCATGAACAGTGAAGGAAATGCACTTAAAAAATAAAATAAATAGAAGTAAATAAAAGCTACGACGAAGCTGGAACCATGATCGAACTCTGAAACAAACTTCAAACACCAGATCAACAAAAGCGCCTCACCAACAACAGTTAGCAGCCACAGAAAAATGAAAGCTAATAATTCAATCTCATAAAGTGACAGCGGAGCAGCCGGCGGGGGCATTAAAAGTTAAAAGTGGAGCCGCTGTGAGATTATTGCATCATCGTTATTACCTCCCAGTGCAGATTCATTGCACATTAACATATGTTTCAAGCAACAATTTCATCGCTCACTTCCAAATAATGATCGTGGGTCTGCTGATCTGACAGCAGGCGTTCAGCTTTGTTGCTCCAGAGCCTTTTTTTTTTTTTTTTTGACGGCTCTGAACTAAATTTAGACCAGAAGAAAGTTTCACGCGGCCTGCTCCCGCTGCGCAGGAGTGACAATGACATCTGACATCAATCTCTACTGAAATCACAAACACGCCGCTGCTACAGTTATAAGTTAGACAACGAGATGTGGTGTGCTTAGATGCAGTTAAGACTCCTCTTGAGTCGTGCATAAAACAACAACAACAAAAAAAAATGGACGGGAGTGACTGAAGCATGTTTAACTGGGATGCTTTGAAACCTATGGAGCCCCGTTTGGGTCATAATTCAATGAAAAAATGAGTCTATTATAATGAAATACAGGCATTTGTTATTATGAAATACGTATCCGTTATTATGAAATGTTTCCCATTATTATGAAATACATGTTTATTATTATGAAATATTTCACATTATTATGAGAAAAATGTAATTATTATGAAATACATTTTTATTATTATTTAATCTTAGTTTAATGCATAATAGTTTATTTCAGAATGGCTTTTTTTTAAATCTAAGAATGAGTTTTTACATAATGGCTTCGTTTTTCATAAGAAGGAGCTTTTACATAATAATGACAGTTTGCCACTGGGCGGGACCAGTAGTTAAACTGCACGCTCATTGGCTGATCCTTCTCCATTCTACGCTCTGACATCGACTAGTTTTGGCCGTGAGGTCCCGTTAGCAACGTGGCGTCATCAAGGTGCGCTCCTAGTCCGATTGTAGCTATGGCAGCTTGGACTGAGCTACGGGAAACCTTGACCAGGTTGTTTAACCACAGTTTAACCACTGTTCTGTTGCTTATGCCTGAATGAAAGAGCATAATTGGCTCCGCCCTCTCTGCTGTGATTGACACACAAATCATTCTTATGAAAAACAAAGCCATTATTATGTAAAAGCTCATTCTTACGAAAAACGAAACCATTATCATAATAATGGGAAATATTTCATAATAATAAACGCCTGTATTTCATATAAAAGACTCATTTATTCATTGAATTATGACCCAAACAAGGCTCCATAGAAAGCAGCCTTGTGATCATAAATCCTGTTTGTCACATTCATCAATGCATTTCTGTGACTACAGAAGCTGTTGTATTATATGTAGATGTAAAACGACTGATGTCGGAGCAGACAGATGTGACTGACTTGACTGGCCTTATAAAGTCTCTGCTGTCACAACCCGGCACAAAGGCCGTGACAAGATAGCTGGTTAGTGATGGGCATTCCGGCTCTTTGTGGAGAGCCGGCTCTTTTGGCTCGGCTCACTAAAAAGAGCCGGCTCTTTCGGCTCCCAAGTGGCTCCTCAGATTTTTTGTTAATTAAATTAATTTATTACCAGATTATGTGTAAAATGAATAACTAATGTTAAAAAAAAAACATAAAATATAACATATGTATTGTATTTATATGGCTTTATTAATAAACTTAACATATACATGAATAAATTCTAAATAAAAAAAAAAGACCCATTTCAATTTGTGAAAAAACAAAATCAACTAAACATCACTCAACAAAATATAAATTAAAATGTGCAACTATTTACAGTGAAAAACCTTCAGAGTCCCTTGCTGGTCTTTTCTCCAACTCTGTTAATTGCACTGTTGGATGATTAGTTTGAATATGCCTGTGCAGGTTGTTTGTGGAGCCTGCTCCATATAAAATTTGTATTTTACAAAGTGTTCACTCTGCCTTTCCAGAGTCTGACACTTTTTTTTTTTTTTTTTTCACTCATTTTCCTGTTGTCGCTCATCTTTGGTGAACTGGTCAAATCCTCGCTCCCCTCGCTCTCGTCTCTCTGCCCCCCCCCCCCCCCCCCCCCCCAGCAGAGTGTTTGTTTGACTCTGCTCCCCCCCTCCCTCCTGCTCAGTGTAGTCACACAGACGTTGCCACAGCCACACATGTTGACCAATGCGGCTTTAAAAGACAATATAAAATAATCATTTTTAAAGAGAATCGCTCTGGCTCACGAGCCGGCTCCCGTCGATCGCGAGCCGTCTCCCAGTCGTTCACTTCAAAGAGCCGGCTCTTTTCCGGCTCTCGTTCGCGACCGACCCATCACTAGAGCTGGTACGAACAGTATAAGTTTATTTAAAAAAAAACAATCACACCAACAGTAACACCAGTCAAACCATCTGCCAGCCACGGTCCTGCCAACTGGTCCCACAGCTCACCAGCAGACCCTAAAACGCCAGCAGTAATCCAGAACTGTGAGAACCGCAACCTGGCGGCAGCAAACAGGCAGCCACATGGGATCAGCTCCCCGGAGCAGCCTCCCGCAACAGCCTGAAGGTGGACCTCTTAAAGGGAAGGAGAACCGCTGAGCCCAGGTGTGTCTCCTCATCAGGGCCGGAGTGGGCCCTTTTCTCAGTCCGGGAATTTAATTCAAATTCAGGCCACTCTGATACGGAGGACAAATTTGAGTACATAGAAAAAGATAAAACAAAAAACAATTCTCTCACAATGCCTTTTATTTTATTTAGATTATAGCATACAATTATTCACGCCCCTTTAACAATGTATAATTGAAATTGAAATAAAATAAAGATAATGATAAAGATGTCCTTTCACAAATCAAAGTTCCTTTACATAACTTGTGTTGTTCTTCTGTATGCCATATTTTACATCATAAACGTCTATCTTGACTAACTCTCTTCCTCTACCTGGCCCTTCAGTAGTCCTGCCCTCGTCTGGATCATCAGTAGTGGAAATGGTCTGCTGCTTCGACGCTAGAAAACATTCCATAACAATAAAAAAGATATTTAATATTGAGTTGATAACAGTGTGCGCACCTCCCTCTTAGCATCTGACTTCACAGGCCTATAATAACAATTAAAAAGTAATGTAGGTTACATAGACAATCATTGATTAAACAGTGGTTACCTATTTCATTTGGTCTTATTTTGATGCATTTTTAACGATTAGTTCATTTAAATCCTGCTACCTGTTTCCTCTGTGGTCCTGGCCTCTCCATGACTGCATTCACCTTCAGGCACTTGATCTTCTGACGCTACACAAACATTTCATTTAGGGGCTTCTTTATGTTGCTGAAAAACACACTTTATGTATTTATCTAGCCTATCCTTACATTCACTTATTAATTTGTTTGCATATTTAATTATGATTTTGTTAAATTATCTGCACTATTTAATCTACACATCATGGTTTTCTTCTGTAGACTATGCCATATTTTCCATCATAAACGTCTATCTTGACTAACTGTCTTCCTCTACCTGGCCCTTCAGCAGTCCTGCCCTCATCTGGATCATCAGTGGTTCTGGCATCCTGCGCTGATGCTACAGAACATTCCAGAACCATGAAAAAGACAGTTAACATTGACTTGTTCATGTTTGCGCGCCTGTGGAGATGCACGATATAACGGCGAGACGAAACAGGCTACAGTTGCAGAGAAGCTAAGGCATGTAGAAAGTGCACACTCTTGAGTAGCCTATTTTATTATTAGGCCTGTTATTATTAAGAATATTTTTTTTAATAACACCTGCCCCCACGCCCACGAACCAAGCGCAATATTGGTATACAGCACTTCTAAATAATGCAGCCTAAATAGCACGTTTGACATGCATTTAATACCCTAACAAATAGCCTGTTACACAACCTGTTTAATATGTCTAATTGCGTGAACCTGTGCGCGTTGGTGCTAATACAGGCAGGCTACAAATAAACAACTACAACAACTCTGTTCATCAAAATGGTTAACTGGCATTTAAAGCAACAAGTTTTAGGTTCTTCTATGGAAATATGAATGCACTTTAAGCATAGATAATCCTATACCTACATTGTGACATTTTTAAGTTGACAGTTGCAAACGCTCGCCACGTTATATGATAAAATTCACAACCAGGCCAATTATCCATCTCTCTTTCAGTAACCTACCAGCTTGTCTTGATAAAATGTCAGTTAATTTGGCACATTTGGCCGCCGCCTCCTTTCTTTTTTTTATTTTAGCCCTCTCCGTTCCGCCCAGCCTCTTTCTGTTTCGCGCCAGTGTGATTTACAGTAAAGACGAGCCTTGGGCCAAACTACCCGAAACACGTAGGAGGGGTCGGGGGAATTATGCTGCTTACATGGTAGTAGAACCACAGATTTTCTAGGAAGGGGCTGTGGACCTATTTAATCCACTATGATGCAACGGGCGGTTGCAACTTAAATGATATTAATGCAAGAATAAGACAAAAGAAGTGACAAAAAAAATAGTTAAAATTAGTTGTCCCCGTGGTCCACATCGATGGTTTGGGCCGGGAAAGCTCCTGATCACTTTAATGTGCAGCCCGGCTTTGCTCCTCATGCTGACGACTCTCCACCTGCAACAAAACGAACCCAAAACAACAAAACGCCACCACCTGGTGAAGTCTCTGCTCTTCGAACGTACTTGCATCGCTGTATTTTGACCTTTGATAACATCGAGAGGACAAGGAAAGATGGTAGAAGACATCATCAAGACAGAGGAGAAGTCAAAAACTGGGCTGCGATGGGAGTTCGCTGGAATCAAACCGCAGCTGGTCGAAAAAATGTTCAACAAAAAGTCCAGTACTTTCGGTCCTTTACCTGATGCAGCCTGATGACATTGTTCCAGTCAGGTTATATCCTATTAACATCCTGCTAACAAGATCAGCCACAATATGAAATATGAAGTTGTTAATGGAAAGACGAAGCCTCCACGTTTAAATACCAGCATGTTTCTTTCACTTATGTTCATGAACGCATTTTAGCTCAACGTTAGCTCCATCTCCCGTCCATTCATAAAGTAGGCTCCAGTGCTTCATGTACTGAAAAAGCATATTAAAGCGAGAACCGCAGCATCGAGAGAGCTCAAGCTTGTTTGAAGTTAATGTTCAGTCTTCAAATGTTGCTTGAAGCCCAACTTAGATATTTGCTCTCCTTCCCACGCTGTCGCTCCCCAGGTACGCCAGATAGGTCTTCTTCTGCTGTTCAGTGGCGCGCCAAACAAACAGCCTCCATGAGATCACTGGTGGTGTCTCACAAGACCTTTAGTCGCTCTGTTCAGAAGAAGACCGGGCTGAAGATCACATACTGATGACCTACGGGTTCCTACACTGCACGAGTCATATAGATTTTAAAACATCTCACCCCATATGAATTGTATTTGATTCATCTTGGATATGATGTCTAGGACGGTGTGATGCAGACCTCGGCTGCATGGAAGCTCCTACAAACAGAAACCTGTCTGCTGGATAGGTTGATTCAGGGAGCAATGTCAGAGCTGAACCACATCGCCAAGGACATTCTTCTTCATAAAGAAGGTTTTCCACTTTTTCATCCACCGCTGTGAGCAGGGTTTGAACCTGCGTGGGGGAGTCCCCATCGGATTTCGAGTCCGACGCCTTAACCACTCGGCCATCACAGCCACTGGAGCATAGGTGTCCAGCGGACGACTAGCAAGGATAAGACAGCTTTCTGTTCACTCAGACTTTTTGACTGTCCACCGGCCTGTTGAGGATTGACTACAAGGGCCCTTGTCCAGGAAACTCCCCAGATCTTAATCCCATTGAGAACTTGTGGTCAATCCTCAAGAGGCGGATGGACAATCAAAAAACCCACAAATTCTGACAAACTCCAAGCACTGATTTTGCAAGAATGGCCTGGCATCAGTCAGGATTTGGTCCAGAAGTTGATTAACAAGCATGCCAGGGAGAATTACAGAGGTCTCGAAAAAGAAGGGCCAGATATTGACTTATTGCATGAATTGTGTGTAATTCTCAATAAAAGCTTTTGAAACTGATGAAATGCTTCTAATTGTAATTCATTATAACATAGAAACACCTGACAAAAACATATAAAAATTCTGAAGCAGCAGACTTTGTGAAAATGTAATATTTGTGTCATTCTCAAAACTTTTGGCCATGACTGTACACTAGTTTACCAATAATTAAACTATCAATTATTAATTTTATTTAATATTACCATTAATACCAATAATTGGTGAGGCAATTGTACAACACTTAACAAAGCACTTGACTGGACAATCGGACAGAGGGTGCAAGTAGATTTAATCTCCATTTATATACAAGCAGAGATGGTCCTTGTAACTCACAGCAGCACAGACAGCAGTTTTCAGCACAAGACAATGAATCAAGGCAAAGGCAGTCACTTTAACCACTTGTTATCAATATATTTGAGCCTCGGGCTAAATTCCTCTCAGCCAGCCTCAGAAAATCACGCCATGGCACCTGACGAATATCCCACATAGATTAGATCAGTGGTCCCCAACCTTTTTGTAACCGCGGACCGGTCACTACTTTCACAATTTTACCGTGGACCTTTCAAAACTTTCCAAAGACATCTGTTTCTTATACATTTTGCTAGCTGGGTTAAATTTTGGCGCTCAAGTGACCGAGATGTAACTGAGAGCATTTTTCAAAATAAAAGATTTTTCAAAATAAAAGCTTGTTCAGACTCATATAATGAATAAAACTTAAATAGCTAATTTTTTATTGCGCGGACTGGTACCAATTGATCTGCTGCTCGGTACCGGTCCGCGGCCCGGAGGTTGGGGACCACTGGATTAGATATTCTACATTAGATGCCAAGAAACAGGTCATAGTGGCCTGATGCAATTTTTAAACAATATGGAGGAAATTGAGAAATTAATTATTCTCTGGAAAACATCCACCGTGAGCAGGAACCCACCACGGGAGTTTTTAGGTTTTTAAGGGCCACGGGACACTTTGTGTTGACGGGATCTATAACATACTTATATGTCCGTCCAGTCATCAGTTTGCTCCACCAGATTTAGGGATTTGGAGCCAGAACTCGGCCCAGTTAGTTGAGTGAAGCTTCATGATGTCACTTTTGGAGCAATAAACAGAAAAGACGCCAACGTCTTTTGTCTTTTTGTCTGTGCCTCCCTGCTTTCACAAGGAGTGAAACAGTTGAATTGCGACAGTAATTGTCGGTAAAAAAAAAGCTCTGACTGAGTTGCTGCTCGATTTAAGGGGGGGCGTTGTCTGTGAACATCCATTGATGCTGTCGATCGGTTTGGTCACAGTTACGAAATTACTTTTTCAGCAGGTTAAAAGTGGTGGAAACACATACGGACAACTATGAAAAGAGATGGTCAAAACAACCCATGAATTCAAACACAATAAGATATAAATATCATAATTAATACGGAGGCAGTCAATGGAAGATTTCATCCAAAAAGTTCCCTCAAGTTTCTTTTTGCCCTTGAGGAAAGACAGTCCACATTACGAGTAAATTAAACTACTTCGCCATTAATTATGCTTAGCAAATGAGATTATCCACAGCTGTCAGACCTCACGCACGCTGGACAGCGATCTGGTGCTTCTCACCCCCTCCCCCGCCATGCCTAATTTCATTATTCTATTAAATAAGGTTCATTAACAGCCACTGAATGGAGAAACTTGGCTTCCAAGGCTTGATAAACACAAGCATTGTGGAAAATGAAGTGTCGGCCAGCTTCCTTTTCCATCTTCTGCTCCGTTTTCCGTCTTCCAGAAAATTCTGATCATTGGCAGCTCTTTCCTGTACCATCAACGGGAGGCTTGTTTCTGCATTTAGTCTGAACAAATGTAGTTTGAACTGCAGTTTCGCTTCAGGCAGGTTTTTCTGTAAATAGCACATTAAAAAAAAACCTGCAGTTCATCAAATGACCACTAGAGGCTGGCTCCTAAAGTGAGTCAATCTCCACTCTGAGCTGAGAGTAAAGACTTACCAGAGCATGGTCTTCCTTATTTTAAAGATAACAGGGTTAACTGCTCTAAGAGACCACTGTGACTGGTTTTTGGCCTGGAAAAACCAGGGCGAAGCGACAATCCTCATCTTGAAGGCTGCTCTGGAGCAGGGCCGTGCACGGACACTTAAGGGGCCAGATGCTCCGGCCAAGAGATAATGGCACAATTAGTAAAATGACACTTGTTTATCATACGATATAATATACATAAAATCCTACTTGCTTAAGTTACACAGTCATTTATTTTTGAAATCACAGAGATACTCAGATTTTATTTTTAAAAAATCATATTTTTTCTTGTGTGAAAACATTTAGTCATAAAGTTGCTAATTTTACAAGAATGCTACTTTTTGTCGTGACACTTCTCAATGTTTCAGGAAATCCCAACTTTGGCTTAACGTTGCTAATTTTTGTCGTAAAATATCAACATTCACAAAATTTCAGTGTTTGTAGTAAAACTGTGCACCTTCTGCAACTTCTTTCTCATAAAATCTCATTTTTGCAAAATTGTGTCTTTCTGACGTGAAACTAGAAAACTGTTGCAAAATTAATAATAATAATACATTTTATTTAGAGGTGCCTTTCATGACACTCAAGGTCACCGTACAAAGATCAATAAAGTAATTAGTAAAAACAAGACAGTTAAAAAATATAAATGCTGTACAAAACAAAACAAAAAAATGTAATGGAAAATGTAAATGAAGAAAATGTAATAAAAATTGCAAATTTCAAAATACTGCTAATTTATGTTCTATGATCAAGACATTTTTTGCAAAATCATTTATAAATATCACAACTTTTAACTATTTTTTGACATAAAAGATCAACTTTCATAAAATCGCAATGTTTTATGTAAATCACAGTGTCCTGTCGTAAAGTCACAAATGTTCAAATACAGTGATCCCTTATTTTTCGCGGTTAATGGTGACCCGCGCCCCCCCGCGAGAATCAAAATCCACGAACTGGAGCCGGAGCTCCCCGAGCCTAAATAATGTGTTTAAGATATGTTTAAAAACCACTAAAAAGCGGAACAAGACAAAGGCTCAACTGTGGTCTTTCTGTTTCCTTCACAGCCTTCTGGTCTCTGAACCGTAGCAAAGAAACCGCCCATTCATCTAACCTCGTTTTCATTCTGCCGTCCCACGACACACACACTACATTACCCATAAGGCCACACCATTACCCATAAGTCCACCTTCTTAAAGGGGCCAGGCTGGCTCACAACATTTCTTTGCTGTGAGAGAACGCGCACAACATCCTGTGATGTTTTCACAATTTTTTCTTGATTTTTTTTAATATCATATATTTTAGAAAAAAATCAGTGAATAACTAAAACCGCGGAACTTAAAGCGCAAATTGGACGAGGGATCACTGTACAACCTTTTTTGAAAAAAAAAAAAACACTTCTGCCATCAAAGCATAAAACTTGCAAGAGTACGACTTTTTGACGAAAGTAGCCAACATTTTGTTGTAAAATCACGACCTTTTCAGGTTTGAATTTTATGGTCAAAAAATGCTGTAAAAATCAAGACTGTTTCAAAATCGACTGTTACGTTTGTTGGTGAAATAGCAGCTCAACGGTCGCTCTGCAGAGATGACGTTGGTCCAGTCAGAGGGTGAAGGGCCAGGAGCCTGAATGGAGGACACCAACTGGGCTGCCTCCAGCTCACTGGCCCGTCTCTTGCAGCAACAGGGTCCAAATTAGGGAGCGTAACCATTTTTAGGACCCTCGATCACCTGGGCCAATGGGCTCGGTCGACCTGTGGATGACCCTGAATAGGTGACGCCCACAAGCTTCAGGTCGAGCAACCGTGACCGAGCTCCGCTCATCCTCTTTTCAGGTCCGGCAGCACTCGGATGTCATTTCAGCAGTGACATCTGAAACGAGGATGCTTGGACAGCTCAAACCTGAAGTGAAGCCAATCAGACCAAAATAGCTTGTGACTCCTGGCAGCTGAGTTTGAGACAGATGATTAAACGGGCATTGATAATGGATGGAAGTTCCAGCCATGTTTTTTAGTCCACTCTCAGGCATTTACTTGATTTTGGTCACATGAATCAGAATGATGAACCAAATGAACCAAAATAGCTTGTGACTCCTGGCAGCTGAGTTTGAGACAGATGATTAAACGGGCATTGATAATGGATGGAAGTTCCAGCCATGTTTTTTAGTCCACTCTCAGGCATTTACTTGATTTTGGTCACATGAATCAGTCTTTCAAACTATCTGTCCTCACTGTCCACAGTGTGGACACTGATGTCCTCAAAAGAGCATCCCGTACTCTTGGGATGCAGATGGACCGCTGAATCTGGAATGGTGAGCCGGTCTTCTGTATAGGTCAACACGTTTGTGGAGTTGTTGATTGATGTGAAGGTCTTCACTTTATTCAGCTGCTTTTACAACACCGCTCGGTATCTGTTTGGGTGTCCCGTCCTCAGGGTGAACTGTTTATTTTGGTCTTCTGTCTGAGGTTTGGGGTGAATTCCAATTCCTCCCTTAATTTCTGTCTTGTTCGGGTCAAATCTGACCGATTTCCTACTTTCAATCAATCATAAATATAGTGTTTTACATTTGATTGTCTCAAGGGCCTTATGATATCCTCAACACTAGGCATTTGAACATATATAATTGCTGATCACCACTTTCTCTGAATTTTGAGTAGTTTATTCAACTTTGTAACACCTGTGGTGTTCCCGGTCAAAAATGACCGCCATAGGAAATT
The DNA here is from genome assembly GCA_018398805.1 of Hirundichthys speculiger. NCBI lineage: Eukaryota > Metazoa > Chordata > Actinopteri > Beloniformes > Exocoetidae > Hirundichthys > Hirundichthys speculiger. The sequence goes on along the minus strand of JAGFBZ010000790.1, from coordinate 91,488 downwards.
AATGGGTGACCCTATAGATTGTGTTCATCCATCAGATAGTACACAACCACAAATACACCACCATACACACACACACACATACCACCCCACATGAACCCTTTCAGACTGAACAAATAGGTGTCTCCTTTTCCCCCTTCATTCCGGTGCTTATGTGCCCCCCCCCCCACATGAACCACACTTTCCAAACTAAATGTATAACACTAACACTTGTTCCACATTTCAAAGTCAACAATTAGGTGTTTGTTATGGGAATTATCCCTTTCCCAGGCTTATGTGCCCATCCCCCCACGTGAACCGCACTTTCCGATACAAAATGTATCATATCTTCTCAGAGACCCCCTATATATAGTTTTTTTGTGTGCATTGCCCTCGTTTTACTATGAACACATTGACTAGATGCCCCATCAGAAGATTTCCTGTTAGAGAAGCTCTGGAGCTTTTATTTTAACCTGATGAACAGGGGAATGAAGTTCAACCAGAAATAGAGGAGGATGTCTCAGAAATAGAAGACAACATTGATCCTGATTTTGATCCAGACCATTGTGAGACCGACCAGTCAACAGATGGCGAGGAAGAGGCTCCAGAGGAAGACACACCTGAGGAAGAGGCACCTGTGATATTCCAGTCCAAGGATGGAAATTTGCTCTGGTATTCATCCACCCAGGAAAGAGGAGGCAGGCAGAGCAGAGAAACCCCCCCTCCCCAACACACACACACACACACACACACACACATACAACATGTTGTTGTTGTGTGAATTTGGTCACTGTTTTGATTTTTGTTACTTTTTTTTTTACAATAAATGATATTTTTGGAATACAATTTACCATTTCTGTGTCTTTCTGTGTCTATTTTTTGTATATTAACTGCAGTTATTCATATAAACCAGTGGTCTGAGACATTGTTTACAGCCTAAAAAGGAGTTAAATAAAATTTGGTGATGATCAGTGGTTTCTCTGTTTATGTAGGAGCAGTTAAAACAGGCCGGTCAAATTTGACCGGGAACACTAAAGTAAGGGGGGAGAAACGAACACGACACAAAGGTTAACCCTCAATCTCAACCCTCGCCCTTAACCCTCAATTTTTGGCCCTCAATCTTAACCCTTGAAAGTAAGTGTAAGGGCTGTCTTGTGACTTAGAAATGGGACATCCCTCGTGTGCAGTTACGTCTTCAGACTGAAATGTATCAGAGCCGTGTTGTCTCTGTATTTCCTGAAATGACACAAGGATAACATTCCTGTATATTCGCGCTGTATATTCTCCAAATAATATTAGCAAATAACACAATAGAGGATACATTATTCAGTCCTCCGTTGCTACACAACAAGGTATACAAGTAACCTGAAGCCGGCTGGGACCGCCGGTCCGGCAGCAAACATCGTAAAGTAAAAAAACAAATGTTACACAACAACGATGTTAATCCGATGAAAAAAATCTCAAACAAAGACAATAAGATGGTTTCGTAACATTTATATCTTTAAGAACTACGAAGATACGTACATTTGTAGTTAGCTTTTTTTGGCACCATCCTTTTCGAATTGTCTTGGCTAAATTACCCAGTGCCTTCTGGGTAGCCCTTACTTCCAAGGGTGGTGCCGGAGAATCTCAATTTTGAGGGCGATACAGCCCTCAAAATTGTCCCTCAATTTGACGTTCTTAGAATCAGGACAGTACTGGCACTTAGCGGGAGCGCGCATTTTTGAGATTGAACGTTGAGATTGAGGGATTAAGGGAGGAATTGGAATTCACACATGATGTGTTCTGAGTTTTTCAGGACAGCAAGCTGTGATGGCCGAGTGGTTAAGGTGTTGGATTCGAAATCCAATGGGGTTTCCCCGCGCAGGTTCAAACCCTGCTCACAGCGGATGAGGAATAAGTTTAGTAAGTTTAAGCTTCAGGCTTGTGTGTAAAGCAGTATATTTACTGGCTGATAGTTGGTGTAGAACGTTACACCGACTATCAGCTGTGGAGGCGTGTCGCTGTCTCCATCGGGTGGTTCCACTTCAGGATATCCCCTCTCTGTGAGCAATATTACTTTGTCAGTGTACAGACATTTTTTGTTTTCTTTTTTTTTTTTTTTCAAATCCTCCAACATGACATCAAGCCAGTTTTGCTTCAGACATGGTGATACCCGCATCAGTCGCCTGGCTCCAGGCGGGTGCCCTGGTCCATGTCACGCCCCTTACTGATGGAGCAAAATTAAACATCTTCGCTTTGCTCCACCTCAGTTAAAATTACCACGTGTGAAAGACTTTTCTTCCTCTCTGTCCTGTTTTTTTAACTATTTTTTTGACCTGCGCCAGGATGCGTCTCGACAGCGTGATCGTCTTCTCCTCGTATCCCTGGGCGGGGACTTGTGTGAATTCATGAACAGCGGGAACACGCTGCCAATTTGCAATCGATTGGCATTCATGAGCATACAAGCAATCAAATCTCGAGTTTTACCTGCAGTTACCTGATTTATGTACTCATAAATAAGGCCCAGTGTGTCCTAGTCCTAATGTAGTTATTATTTTCAATCCTTCATTAATAAAAACAAAAACAAACAGTTGGGACAAATAAGTCGGTATACATTGATTGAACATGTATCAGCTTTGTTCCTTTAACAAATGTGTTTTACAAATAGCATGTTTTGGACATAATGTGACTGGATAAACCAGGAGATGCCCATCAGTGTGTCACCTGCACTGTAAAACAGCAGCTGTATAAGATTACAGGCAGGTTAAGGAAACTGGTCATGTGACAACCTGGTTAACCTCTGCTTAAATCAAGTACAAAGTGTATTGCTTCATTTCACAATTGGGTTGTGAGTTAATGAAGTGGTGGCTGTGTGGTTTTCAAGGGATGTGAAGACAAGGCTAGACAGGGGTAAACGGAAAGACAAACAGTTATAATCTTTTCTTTTTGTCTTCGTGCCAAAGTAAATGGTCCCTGTTAGCAGCGGCGATCATTAAAACACCTCCACCTGACTTCAGCAGCTCAGGGCTCACATCATTACGTTCACATCCCATCTCACAGCTTTCACTCATATCAGCCCACCGCTTCATGGCATCACACGCCTGGTACGACTGCAAGGTGCAAGGTTAATGCACAAGAGTCTGGTCTGCGCCCTTCATTATTCCCGTGGCTTCTGGCGTCCATTGGAGCACCTCCAGAGTGGCCAAAGGTAAAAGCAGGTCCAACATAAAGCCAAATTAATTCAGTAAAATATGCAAATTTCACCACTCTGCAGCTGATTTTAAAGGTGACTTGGAGTGAAAATGGTGCATTTGTCTTAGGGCTGTAGTGATACACTAACCTCGTACGATACAATACACGATATTCGGCTCACGATAGGAAATATATCGATATTCATCTTACAATATATTTACATGATTTTCCGAAAGATTTTAAAGGGACAAAGTGATTTTGGTGACATCTTGTGAGTGTTCCAATGACTTTGTTTGAATTAACTGAACTGAAAGCATCAATTACACATTATATGGCTGACAGGCAGCTTGCAAATGCTGGACAAAATGAATAAAAGATGTGTTGAGAAAAATAGTTTCATTAATTTAAACAGTGCAAATTGTTGCTTGCAAGCTTTTAAAGGTGGGACACGGTGGTTTTGAAAGAAGCTTAGAATATCGATACCCGCAGCTGAAAAATCTATACTCTCTGGGGAAATAAAATACCGATATATATCGCAGAATCGGTGTACGTCAGAACCAGGGCTGCCCCTTTGTCTCTCTGGCACTCTGGAGATCCAACTAGTGCCAATCCAGGTCATAGTTCTGTATAGATTTCAGTATGCGGAGGATATCCTACCCCTCAAGTGAAGCTGCTTAACTGTGGCAGGACACCTGACAGATGTGCATATATATATTTATCTATCACTGGTCACTGGTCACTGGTTCAGCAGCCACTGGGTGATCTGTTACAGCGGTTGAGATCTGGGCTTTTCCCTGAAGCCAAATACAAAATCAAAAAATGCCAAAGGTTTAGTGGGCTTCAGGACGAGGAACAGTTCAGGCCAGGTGAGATCTTTTAAACAGAAATGAGCGCTGGTCTTCATGAGACCTTTGAACTCGTCACCAAATATTGCAAAACTAATAATGAGCGGAAGAAAAGCTTCACATTGGCATCAAACCCTCAGAAGGATCCCGTGCAGCTGTAGTGGTTGAGTGGAGAATAGGGCAAGTATTGGCACGGAACTCGCAATAAGATATGCATCATGATACTTGGGTCACAATACGATATTATCACGATATCATGATATATTGCGATATTCGACCCAGTTAATGTCAAAATTAAAAGTAGAGATGAAAATAAAGTTGCTTTATATGTTTATCAGATGATATTGATCATTCAGAGGACAAATTGAGTCAAAACTATTTGCTTCAAAACAACCTATTTATTGTTTATTATTGGTGTTTTTGAAAAACATAGAAAAAAAATAGATATTATATTGGCCGGCCGAAAATCGCGATATATTGCCAAATCGATTTTTTTTCACACCCCTAGTGGAGAAGGTGTTAGGTCTGACTTGTAACCCGGGTCTCCCAGCGCAGGTTCAAACCCTGCTCCCTACACAACAACTGAAAACTTGAGCATTACTTCTACGTACTCCTGGGGTGATGAGCATTATTAATGTCAAATAGTGTTTTCAAAACCTCCTTTTTTTTCATCAAAATTGTGAATTTTTTTTCCCCCCAATACTGCCAGACAAATCTTCAGAATAGAGCTCCGGGTGCTTCTTCTCTAAAAGCCTCAGCCATTATCGCCACCGCCTTCACTGACTCTGTCGGCCCTCTGTTTGTTTTCCATCCTTCCCTTCAGTGGGAGCCCAAATGGCTTTTCTGGCCTCATGCATTTGAATCACCACTACTGCCATAACTGTGTTTATCTTGCTCAGTTTTATTACTTCTGCTTTCAGGGGTAAATATAAAAACAGGCGGCTAAAAGAAAAATAATTGCAGCTGTAATTGGTCCCATTTCACAAGCACATAACATCAGAGAGGGGCGACGGTAACACAGAATCTTCCATGCTGTGATGGATGTGTTGGGGTGAAGCTCTCGGTGATGTCGTGTCATCGTAATGCTGTTTTTCAGAATGCAGCGGTGCAGAATCAAGCCTCATCAGACCCATAGGTCACTGGGACTCTGCAGCGTCATCAGCCGAGGACGCAGACAATTCAAGTAAATGTTTTCCCTTCTTTCATTGCACCCGCCACGCACAGCGCTTTACTTCAGCCATATTAGAGTATTATTGCGAATGCTACGTTATTGAGCAGTGGACCAATGTCGTGATGGGACCATCTGAACTGAGACGGTGTTCTAATATGTCCTCATACAGCGGTTGCAGGTTCGACTCCCGGCCTGTGCCCTTTGGCTGCCTGTCTCCCTGCCCCATCTTCCTGTCTGTCAGCTTCCAATAATAAAAGCCTTAGCTGTTTCAGACATGAGTAGCGCTGAGTTCTTCACGAAATGTGAGCATCTTTTGCCGCTTTCTCGTAGCTATGAAAAAAATCTCCCCTGCCTGACCACATGCAGAGCATGAATGAGGAGCTTCTTGGCGCTAATTCTCAGACTTTGCAACGTTGATACTTTATATGGACTGTAATTTTCACAGGATGCAGATACCTTTAAAACACATCTCTTAAACATGACAATAGGTTTGAAATATAAAATCAATGGGCATTTTGCATGATTAAGCTTCAGATTGTGTTCCTTAAAAGTGTTAAAAGTGGGTTGTTCAAATGGACGTGATTTGCTAACAGACACCAACGGAGCGACTCAGATGATCATGGAGACACCGACGGTGTCATGAAGCCATGGAGGTTGGTGGTCCCTGGTTGGGGTTTATGCTAATTAATGAGGACCCCGGCGCAGGAGTTCAAAAATAAAGAATTTATTTCACAAAACAAAAACCAAAAGTCCAAGTGAACCAAAAATCCATAGAAAATTGAAAAAAAAAAAAAAAAAAAACTCACAGGACAAGAGAACAGACTCACAGGGCACAAGGAGGCGGGCCAGCAAGCAGAATAGGAGTGACAGGACTTAAATCAGCGTTGCCAGGTGGGAAATGTAGTATTATCGTACCAGAGACTCAAAATTATCGTAAATTGAGGGAAATTATCGTACATCTGTCATAACCAAAATAACAAGCCTAATGATGCGTTATAGTCAAATATAATCACTCTAGTGATCAATAACGTCCCACAGGCACTCACAGCTTCGTGGCGTAAGTACGGAGTGGATTAACGGCACCACATCAGCCCCAGCTTACAATTGCGTCAGACTAATATGTCCTCCAAAAACAAATTAGAGGTGGGAACTAAGAGCTGAATTATGAGGCCTGAAGGCGATTTTGGAGACTGATTTTTTTCCTTTTGCTTTTTCTCTTCTGCTTAACAGACTTCTGTTTAAATCTCGCTTGCTCGACATCCTGATCTGGTTCTGACTGGGAGCATCTCGTGGGGCGCAGCTGACCGTTCAGCCTATCATGCTCGTTGTTCTGAGAAAAAAGCTCAGATCTCATGCTCAGCAAAGCACGATTGGCTGGAAACATGTCACATGGGAACAGATGCCTTCAGGGTTCACAAAAAAACTCAAAAAAAAAAAAAGCAGACAGTTGCAGCAGGCAATAATTTGAAATGGTCAAATTATCGTACATTTGGACTTTTTTTTGGATTACTAATCGTACAGAGGGCCAAATTATCGTACAAATACGATAATTATTGTACACCTGGCAACGCTGACTTAAATACACAGAGGGACAAATGAGAGGCAGGTGCAGACAATCAGGCTGACAAGGGGGAAGGAAGAAAAGCTGAATGCAACGGAGACAAGACAGACCTTCAAAGTAAAATAAGAAACAGGTAACAGAAAAGACAGGAAGAGTGACGCCAACACATAACACATAAAGAAAAATCCAAAATGGCTGCCATGGCTGCCCCAGATCATGACATTAATGTTCGCATGTTTTTATGAAAAAAAAAAAGAGTTTTGTGCAGCGCTTTATGTGCAAATCTACTCTCAGATTTAAGAAGATTTCATGAATGCATTCAGTGTTCTGTGGCTTGAACTTGCTCAGCTGACGGGGTTCTCTTCAGGTTTAACTTTACGCTTCTCTGTGTTGAGTGCTATTGAAATTATTTTAGCATCCTAGCAAGCTCAGCCAAGATGCTGAAGTAGTCGTACAGACAGTACATGTGTCTGCGGTAAATGTCGACCCTACACCGTAACCTCCCCCTTAGCCTTGGCCTCCCCAGAAATGCAAGTTTTTGTTGGGTCGACAGGAATCGCAAAGAATGCATTTAATTTTCTCCCGCGTATTTCCAAGTCAGATAGAAAGATTGATTGCTGTAATATCAGCAAAAGTTACTCCTGGTCAACGTTTATTTTCAGCTTCATTTGCACTGTCGCTACTTCTGAGCTCCATGAGGGACGTAAACAAAAGGAAGCTCATCACTACAAGCTACAACACTGCAGAAACAACTCACCCCACCATCTAGCCCTGGTGGTGTAATTACAGAGTGACAAAAAATTAATTCTTTACATTTATCTATATCTCTGTGATGAAGTGTCTAAGCAAGACTGAAAGTAAAGAGTTGACACTTTCTGTATTTTCATGAACTTTAATTCTGTTGCATGCAAGAGAACTGTACAGCAGGCTGCAGATGGTGGGAAGAACGGCCCCAGACGTAGGACAACACCAAAAACAAATATAGTGTCTAAGGTTGCTGTTGATTTACATATTACGAGTCCTTGAAGCTCCCGAGGAAGTAGATTCATTGGGTAAATTCCAATTCCTCCCTTAACCCTCAATCTCAAAAATGCGCGCACTCCTGTGAAGTGCAAGTGTTGTCCCGATTCTTAGAATGTCAAGTTGAGAGACAAGTTTGAGGGCTGTATCGCCCTCAATATTGAGATTCTCCGGCACCACCCTTGGGAGTAAGGGCTACCCAGAAGGCATTCCGTATTTTCGTCAAGACGTCTTTCAAAAAGGATGGCGCCGAAAAAAGCGAGCTTCAAATGTACGTATTTTTGTAGTTATTAAGGACATAAATGTTATAAAACTATCTTATTGTTTTTGTTATATACATTTATATTATAGTATTCTTCTACGCCTTCTTCTCCTTCTTTTTCGTTGTCGTCGTTTTCCTGACAGACTGGATGTAGCTTTGGCATAAGGCCGCCCTCTACAGTCTGAAGACGTAACTGCACTCGAGGGGTGTCCTATTTCTAAGTCACAAGATAACCCTCTTACACTTACTTTCAAGGGTCAAAGACTGAGGGTTAAGGGCGAGGGTTGAGATTGAGAGTTAAGGGAGGAATTGGAAATTGGCCCTAAGTCTCCCAGGAGCAGATGGCTGCTTTCTAGAACAAATTTTCATTTTGACAAAAACAATCTTTAATGTTAAGATCTTCTTGTCACGGTTCTCATCTCCTGACAGGTACCCACAGTTTGGAGGTAAAAGAGAACCAGAATGAAAAAAACCATTTGGAGCATGACCTTCTACGAAAGTACCATCCGTCTACTTTCTATACAACCTTTCCCAGGCGCAAGAGCACAAGAGCTGAAGAGGAAGCAGCCGTTGATGGACGGAAAAGACCAGCTGCTCTTCCAAAGTCACTTGACTTGTAAAAGAGCAGCCTGGGCAGCGACTCAGAAGAACGCACTGGTGCAGCTGAATGAGTTGCGACCAGGTCTCCAATATGAGATCCTGTCAAAAACTGGTCCGCTTCATGCCCCACTGTTCTCTATTGGTGTGGAGGTTAATGGTTTCCACTTTCAGGGTCTGGGATCTACAAAGAAACAGGCGAAGATGAGGGCTGCGGAGGTGGCTCTCCAGTCATTCGTCCAGTTCCCAAATGCCTGCCAGGCTCACGCAATCATGGGAAACTTTACCGATGCACCTGTGGATTTTACAGCAGATAAGCTGAACCTCCCTGACACATTCCTCAAAACGTTTCAACCACTTATGATGGAAAACTGTGATCACCTGCATCCTAACACTGCAAAGAAGGAGGTCTTTTCCAGCACCTACAACCACAAGCACCTTGTTCAACTGACTCTGGACCTGGTTTCCTCTGCAAATCAGAAAAGACAAGCCCTCAGCACTGCACTTTTAGAGCACCTTGGTCCAGTGGAACTGCTCAGTGAGCTGCGACCAGGACTTAGATACACATGTCTTACAGAGAAAGTTCATGGCAGGCCGATGAGGAATTTTATCATGGTGGTCCGACTGGATGGTAAGGTGTTTGAGGGTTGTGGTCACAGCAAAAGACTGGCCAAGGCCCAGGCAGCAGCAGCTGCCCTATATTCTCTTTGCAACTATGGTCTGGGATCAGAGAAGACCCTACTGGGCTTCCAGAGCAGCAGGACCAAAAATCAACTACCTCAGGTAAGTCAGTCTAATGTGGTCTTTTTCTTTTTTTGATTTACCGACACAAAACAGAATATGGAGTTGTAACAATATTTTGTTTCACAATGTGCATTTTTCTTGAACCAACCCCCCCCCCCCAAAAAAAAAAAACAACAAAAAAAAAAAACAATCAAGATTGTGTTTTAAATAATGAGATGCAACTCCAGCCTGATTTAATGATGCAAGGTTTGACATCACCTAAGCTCTCGCTGACTGGATCAGTGTTGGATGTAGCTGGATATTTTTATTACCTTAAAATGAGCAAGTCATATACAAAGACACCTGTAGTTTACCTTAATTTTAGTTGCACAATGCTGCTATTTCATCTTTCTTCAGTAGCTGCCAAGAGGCGATTGAACATGGGCTCTGCCTTTCAGATTTTCACGCAGGCATCATTGGTTTTCTTTTGGGTGTTATTTAGTTACTTAGTTGATTTAAATTTCCTTGATGTCTCTTTACACTGGATTTAGCATTACAGCTAATTTTATGTGGCATCATAATTGTAATGCAAGCAAGGTGATGTATGCCAAGGAGGGGGACCCCTTCCTGGTGTCATAATCCAACTAAGAATGTAGTCTTTACTATATGGTCAAAGTGAAGACAGTTTGTATTAACTGGATGAAGTTTTATATTTAAAACCAGTTGACAATATTTTCAAGCCCAATCAAGTAGGTTTACAGGCTTGTGTCAACTAAACCTCACCAGAAAGCTTTTAACTCTAAACCTAACGAAGTAGCTTTAACGAGTTCACCTAATTTGAAGCCTTTGATGCATAAACCTAACAAAGTAGCTTTAACAACTTCACCTAACTTAAAAACTTTTGTTGTATAAACCTAACCAAGTAGCTTTAACAACTACACCTAATTTGAAGTCTTTGTTGCATAAATCTAACCAAGTAGCTTTAACGACTACACCTAATTTGAAGCCTTTGTTGCATAAACCTAACCAAGTAGCTTTAATGACTGCACCTAACTAGAAACGTTTGTTGCATAAACCTAACCAAGTAGCTTTAACAACTTCACCTAATTAGAAACCTTTGTTGCATAAACCTAACCAAGTACCTTTAATGACTACACCTAACTAGAAACCTTTATTGCATAAATCTAACCAAGTAGCTCTAATGACTACACCTAACTATACATTTTTGTTGTATAAACCTAACAAAGTAGCTTTAACAACTTCACCTAATTAGAAACCTTGGTTGCATAAACCTAACCAAGTAGCTTTAATGGCTACACCTAACTTAGAAACCTTTATTGCATAAATCTAACCAAGTAGCTCTAATGACTACACCTAACTATACATTTTTGTTGTATAAACCTAACAAAGTAGCTTTAACAACTTCACCTAATTAGAAACCTTTGTTGCATAAACCTAACCAAGTAGCTTTAATGGCTACACCTAACTAGAAACCTTTGTTGCATAAATCTAACCAAGTACCTTTAATGGCTACACCTAACTAGAAACGTTTGTTGCATAAACCTAACCAAGTAGCTTTAATGACTACACCTAACTAGAAACGTTTGTCGCATAAACCTAACCAAGTAGCTTTAATGGCTACACCTAACTAGAAACGTTTGTTGCATAAATCTAACCAAGTAGCTTTAATGACTACACCTAACTAGAAACGTTTGTCGCATAAACCTAACCAAGTAGCTTTAATGACTACACCTAACTAGAAACGTTTGTTGCATAAACCTAACCACATAGCTTTAACAACTTCACCTAATTAGAAACCTTTATTGCATAAATCTAACCAAGTAGCTTTAATGACTACACCTAACTAGACATTTTTGTTGTATAAACCTAACAAAGTAGCTTTAACGACTACACCTAATTAGAAACCTTTATTGCATAAATCTAACCAAGTAGCTTTAATGACTACACCTAACTAGACATTTTTGTTGTATAAACCTAACAAAGTAGCTTTAACGACTACACCTAATTAGAAACCTGTAATCTAAGAATATGGAAATCTTCTTAGTCGTAAGAATTATTAATTAATGTGCACCGGTGATGTGATCCATTCGACTGTTAATGCAAGGCACTGACAAACGACGGAGGATGCAAAACTGAGTTTATTTCTCCAAGGCTGCAGTCAAATTCAGAGAGGTCATCACAGAATGCAGGATTCTACAGAATGGCCAAGACAAAAAGGTGGGCAGTTCATCTAATACAATTCTAATACCAAGTGGAAAATTACAGTAACCAGTAACCTTGGGATCTGTCTAGACACTAACTCAGCTACTTGATAGAGACAACAACCGGTGACCTCAAATGAAGCAGGATTTTAGGCAAAGAATCATGGCCTTAACTTATGCCACAGCATGACACAGAGCAGTTAGGCCTCAGAATGAATTTTTTAACATCACAAAACCTTTGTTGCATAAACCTTAACCAAGTAGCTTTAACGACTCCACCTAACTAGAAACGTTTTTTGCATAAACCTAATCTATCTAACCAGGAAGCTTTAATGACTACACCTAACTACAAACTTTTTTGCATAAACCTAACCAAGTAGCTTTAACGACTACACCTAACTACAAACTTTTGTTGCATAAACCTAACAAAGTAGCTTTAATGACTACACCTAATTAGAAACCTTTTTCTGCATAAACCTAACCAGGTAGCTTTAACGACTACACCTAATTAGAAACCTTTTTCTGCATAAACCTAACCAAGTAGCTTTAATGACTACACCTAACTACAAACATTTGTTGCATAAACCTAACCAAGTAGCTTTAACGACTACACCTAACTACAAACTTTTGTTGCATAAACCTAACCAAGTACCTTTAACGACTACACCTAATTAGAAACCTTTTTCTGCATAAACCTAACCAAGTAGCTTTAACGACTACACCTAACTACAAACTTTTGTTGCATAAACCTAACCAAGTAGCTTTAACGACTACACCTAATTAGAAACCTTTTTCTGCATAAACCTAACCAAGTAGCTTTATTGACTACACCAAACTAGAAACTTTTGTTGCATAAACCTAACCAAGTTAAGCTATCCAAGTAGTTTTGATGACTTTACCTTGCCAGAAAATTTCAGTTCGTCTAACTCTAGTGGTGTAATTTCAGTGCCTAAACCTAATTAAGGTGTTTTAGTTCCCTAAACCTTGCCAAATTGATGTCAGTCTTAAGCCCCATAATCGTGGGTGCTGTCACAGCAGAGCTCTGCTCGTCCTCGTTTCAGCTCTGGCAGTACTGGCTTTAATCTCGTTCCAGTAGCAACACTTGAAATGAGGATGCTTAGACAGGTTTGATCACAATGAGTGTAAAGTAATATTAACTATCATCCTGGGTTAACATAAGCTAAGCCAGTGATGCCAGCGCAGCCCTTCTTTAACATATACGAGATGAGTCGAAAGAAGCTTCAAAATCACTCTGTAGAAATTCATGGATGATGTCACCGAAGGTTCGCCCAGATCTCTTTTTACAGTATATGGCTGAGATGTGGCTCGCTATTTGATAAAAATGGGCCGGGGCCTCCTACATGTTTGTGTCCAGAGGAAGCACTGTTTCACAGACATACTCATAACTGTATTTATAGCATCGTGATTGATTATACCGGTGCTGAAAGAGTTAGTGCACATGCATGCACATCTAAAGTTTTCTCACAGAAAAGTCAAACAAACTAGATGTTATGAAAAGCAGAAATATGTCGTTCTACACATCGCAAGCGTGTGTCAGATCAGCGTCTCATAAGAAATGTGAGGATGTAGCTCTAAAATGTAAAATAAAAGTGTATTTATCGCAGATCTATAGAAGTGACCTTCATAAAGACGAAGGTCCCTCTCCTGGACTCACAGCGTCAGCGTAATGTTGTGACGTTGAGATTCCCCCTCATCTCTTTAAGGTTCCTCTAAATAGTCTGGATAAATGGGGCGGAGGTGCGCCGCATGTTACAAATGGGGTGCGCCGTACATCAGCATGGCCATCATGTCCTGGGGCCTGAGAGCTAGATGGTGTCCTGCGTGCTTGTCTGCAGCATCCAAACAACTTCATTACGTCTCGGAGCCTGCGAGAATTGTCCTCGGCATCTTTTGTTGTCGCGCTTTATGAGTACAAGCAGATCCGTCTCCCCGGATGGACTCCTGGGAGCCGAGGGTTGTTCAGATATGCAAACGATAATGGAGATAGACAGGCAGATACATACAGCAGATACTTTACTGCACCCTCAGGGAGATTTGATGATAAAATTCATCGATGTACAGATGAACTGATGATGCTTTAAGAAAAAAAAATGATTCAAAGCACTGAGTTTGAGGAAAAAGTAGATTTTACAAGACTATAGCCTTTCCACCAAATAATAGTGAGTGAATAACAGACAGATCCTTCCCTCTTCCTCTGTCTGTGCAAGATGATTTTTCTACTTTTTTTTCATCCTTTAGCATCAGGTCTCCCTCCCTTCCTTAAATCTGAGCTGTCTGTCAGGCGGCGTGACGCATTAATGAGCATTATTACAGCACATTAGGGATGAAGGAGGAGCGGCAGCGGACCAAGGAGACGGAGGTGGAGTGGGAAGGCGGTGTGAAGAGCAAAATAGTCTGACAGATAATTGTTTAACACACTCATTACACACGACCTTGTGCCACTGTCACCCGGGAAGCACTGTGCAGGAGATGATATGTGATGGATGAGATCGGATTAGATCTTTATTGCTGTACATGAAATTCTGTTGGAGTAACCTGATGCATAAAAGTGCACATATACGTATATAGCTGTTGTTGTGGGAGTCAAACCTCTTTTTTGGAGGTAAAAGCTGAGGTGTTGAGAAGTCCACTTCGTGTCCCCGCTGATGGCCTACTCTGAGGTATCTGAAGTTCTGCACGACCTCCACTTCCTCTCTGTTGATGTGGATGGGATCGTGGGCAGGTGTGCTTTAGTTTCCTGGGGTCTAGAACCATCTCCTTTGTCTCTGATGCACTGAGGATCAGGTCGTTTCTCGTCTCAAGCTCAAAGCTGACTCACATATGTGTCCCGCTGCTCCATGTGTGTTGGGGCGGAGAGACCAGTGACTCGGCGTCCTCTGTTGACCAGTTTGCCCTGTAAGCGAACTGGCATTGGTCAAAGGACGGTGAGATGTTGCTCTTGATGTGTTCCAGGACGAGTTGTTGAAAACCATTACTGCTGGTGTCAGGGCCACTGGACGGTCGCACCATTCAGTGTCTTGACTGCTGTCAAGTGAAGACAGCAGTCCATAACCATAACCTTGACATACAAACAGTGGGTGGGGCCGTTCTGATTTATCCAAACTTTATAACTAACTTTAAGTCAATACATCACATTACAGGAGTCTAAATTGCAAGTGTAGGAGCACTCCCCTTGGTACTCACATAGCTTAAACCCTGCCATGTCATGCAGATGAGAAATCTATATGAAAACAAAAGTTCTGAAAAGCAAAATGTGCAAATTTCCCCCATCATCCATGACATGAACACATGGCCCAGTGACCGAGTAATCCGCCTGAGTGAAACAAAGAATACGCCCTGCACAAGGGCATTCAAGTCCAGCTAACAGTCCTCAACAAAACCAGTTAAACCAGACAGTTAACCTCAAATATTGAAGAACACAAATTTGCATTTGGTAATGTCGTCCAAAATACAGGGTTTAAATTTGTTCAAATGGGAATCACCCGCAAGGCCTTTCCAGTGGGCAGGGGTGGTGTCGCATCCGTGCTAATGCAGCTTTCATTGCGATCTTTGTAATCTTAGCTGAGCTATAAACTCATTTCAGCCCGTTGAAGAACTCAGCAGATAGATGCGCTGTGTTGTTTAGTCTTTTTACTTGGTGTTGGAGTATGTGTCGGTTCATGTCGCACAAGGGGTGGGTGAGGGGGGGTTGCAGATCCAGAAACAATCACTAACATGAGGCAGCAGTCCCTCGGTCTGTTTCTTTTGAAATAAGAGTTTTGCTTTAAAGGCACCCTCTGGAAGCTTGACCACTCCTGACCAAATGGAGGCGGCAAAGTTCATGTGTCAACTATTGGCTGTTTAACCCTTTAAGCGCAAAATTGCGACAAGCAACATTGCTGAATAAAACAGGCTATATATATAAATATGATGGCAAATCTTGTTACTACTTTTCACCAGGAGGTGGTGGACATGTGTAC
The DNA here is from genome assembly GCA_018398805.1 of Hirundichthys speculiger. Classification (NCBI taxonomy): domain Eukaryota; kingdom Metazoa; phylum Chordata; class Actinopteri; order Beloniformes; family Exocoetidae; genus Hirundichthys; species Hirundichthys speculiger. The sequence continues at coordinate 75,957 of JAGFBZ010000790.1, read as the reverse complement.
CTGTAATCCGAGAACCATTTTTGGAGGTGGCGCTATTCAAAGTTTTAGCATAGAAAGAGTAGAAAGAGCAGAGCAGAGCGAAAGAGTGTTTTTCAATTATTCACAATGCCATGAAGTACTTTGTCAGGTTCTGGCTAACTCCGATTCTGAGGAGGAAGACATACAGTTGTCCAGTGAAGCAGAAACTGACATCAGTAGTAACGGCGAGTCCGCGCGGCATAGTCCACAATCAGCACAATGTATATTGGATGCTTCACCTCAGCGTGGCCGGGGTGGAAGTATTCTGCAATCGCCAAGCAGGTCGAGGTGTCAGGGGGCTCATAACACCGCAAATATGGAAAAATGTAGCGGGGATGAAAACAACAGATGCCTGGCAGATGCGGGAGAAGCCACGGGAAAAAAAGCACAACACAACACAGAAATCATGGTGATGGTTATGATGATGATGATAATGGTAGCGGCTGAGAGTTCTTGAGAGAAGAGGAAGAGTATTGAAAGTGGAGCCTAAATTTTGATGAGCCTGTTGGTTTTTGTGGAGACGATCTGACAAATTCTGAGTCCACTGATTTCATCCCTTTTCCAAATGATGAATTCTGGAGCCTCATCACCAATAAAAAAAAAAACAGATATGTTCCTTAAAAGGGAAATATTGAAACCAAACTCCAGATTTCATGACATTATGATGTGATTGTCCCTGAAATGAAAGCTTTCATTGTGCATGGGGTTTGAGGAAAACTCTGAAAAGAGGACTACTGGGCAGGTTTGGGCAGGTGATGTCACAATAATCAAATTAGATGACAAATCTACTTCCATTCCAAATTTTGGTTTATAATGAAGATATTTCTCGTTGACACTCAATTTCACTCCCATCTCAGACTTTGAGTCATATTGAACAATTTTCTCATTGACAGTATACCTTTATCTCAAACTGCTTTCAAGTTAGAGCCTTTTGAAATCTTGATATAAAAAAAAAAAAAAAAAAAAAAAAAAAAAAAACTCAGGCTTAAAAACTCAAACTTAGCCTATTTTATGGTTTTATGTGCAAAACCAGCCACGCTGGACCCTGACATGAAACTGTCCTCAATTGTAACTATGCATCACATGGACACAAACTGCAACAAACGTGATTGGTCCGCTGGGTAGATTTGTTCTCCTTCGTCTTCATATTTGCCTCTGCTACCTCTGTCATTTTTGTAAACGTAAACATTTATGTCGTCACAACAGTTTACTGCAGCGTCTGTAAGAATCACTGATGCTCAACATTTATCAACGCCAACTCGCATAAAATACACTTACGTGCTTCGTTGCTGTGGAAGAGCTCCACGAAGCAAGTTAAAAAAAAGGAAGCTCAGCACTGCAAGCTACAGTGCTGCAGAAAAATAACCATCACTGCCCTCTGGTGGTTGGTGGAGTAATCACAGAGCAATGTAAACAATAATACACAAGAATAAATGCCAAAGACAGCATAGGGCTTGTGTGTAGCCTACGTGCATTACCTGTGCATAAAGCATAAATCAGACTTGAAACACAACGAAGTGCACAGTAACCACACCACTGCCCATCTTCACTCGCTGCAAAAGTCATATTCTGTGTCCACATCAGTGAATAATTGTGCAAAACCGTTCATTAATGCGTTCACACGGTGCATCAGACGTACCTGCTCTCTTACTGGTCAGAATATTTAATGTCAGAACACCTCAGAGGGTTGGTTGGTTTTTGTTTTCAGCAGGGATTAAAAAGTTTGACAATGCTTCCTAAAAGTTGTAAAATATTCTTAAAAATGAAATCGAAATTGATTTTAACACAAAAAAACGAATTTGTGCTGAAATTTTATACTTCATGTTTACGTTCTCCAAAAGCAAAACATGACAAAGGTGAAATAACCACAACAGAACCTGCTGAGTCATAGTGGCAGGATGATAATAAATACATCTCGAAATAAGAAATACCTTTATTAGAGTCCAGGAAGGAGAAGACAGTGGAGGAACGCTAACATTTCCTTGTCTGCAGTTCTTCGCAGAGTCCATCTACCACTTGGTGAGAGAGAAATACCTGCGGCTGATGGGCAGCTGTTCCACTACCTCTCAAAGCCATCACAAGGTGCTGGCAGGGATCGTAATGACCAGAGGTGAGTGGAAGAGATGCACCATGGGATACCAAAAAGGATCATTCCAGTATCTGAAAGGTGACAAGCTTTTATGACGCTCGGATCTCCAGTTTTAAGGACGTGACAGTGATGATTACACAGCACCTTTTCAACCTGACGCAGCCTCAGATAATCACACGCTACTTCTTATAATATACATGCACAGCATGGATGCATGCAGCCACATGCCCATGAGCACGTTCCCCAAAGGCTCTTCAACAGATGGAGGAGGCTGAGGATGGAACCACAAATCTTTACCTTAAAATGTCATTTACACTCTAAAAGGAGGGTAATCGATTTCTGGAGGGCCAATACATTTGTTGATATTTGAACAAAAGGTGATCAAAAGCTGGCTCCTCTAATACCCCTCCCCCTCAGCGGGGGATGGTGACGACATATATTCCTGATTCAGTGCGTTTACATGGGAAGTTTAATTCCTCTTAAACCTTTCTGTCGTGTTCGGGTCAAATCTGACCGATTTCCTACTTTCATCAATCATAAATATTGTGTTTTATATTTGATTGTCTCAGGGCCTTATGATATCCTCCACACTAGCCATTTGAACATCTATAATTGCTGATCACCACTTTCGTTGAATTTTGAGTAGTTTATTCAACTTTGTAACACCTGTGGTGTTTCCGGTCAAAAATGACCGCTATAGGAAATTAATGACCCTAGATTGTGTTCATCCATCAGATAGTACACAACCACAAATACACACACACACACACACACACACACACCACCACCACCCCCCCCCCCCCCACACACACACACCAACCCACATAAACCCTTTCAGACTGAACAAATAGGTGTCTCCTTTTCCCACCTCATGTGCCCAGCCCCCACATGAACTACAGCTTCCAAACTAAATGTATAACACTTGTTCCACATTTCAAAGTAAACAATTAGGTGTTAGTTATGGGAACATTGTGTTTCAAGAGGAGACTCTTTCTGGCAGAGCTTGGGAAAGCTTTAGTGACTCCTCTGATTCAGCGGTGCCAGCACCTTCCCCGTGCACTAGAGGTCTTTGGAACAACATGACAGCCCGAAAACCCAAGGTTCCGACCGACCCGAATCAGGTCTCAGGTCCATTCAAAAGACGTGACTCCAGGTTCTGGTCTGAATCAGTAGTTAGTCTCGGGTCCGGTTGGTGCTCTCTGACAGGCTGGGTCCGCGTTTACTCCAGAGGGGTAAAGATATTGGCGGTGGCAGCCAATGTCAGGACTCGGGGCAGTTAAATTAATCATTCATTACATGGCATTTTTGTCATGAAACAATCGTGTTGCCGTAGCGTGTTATTAGCGGTTTGCCCGGCAGCTGTAAAGCAGAATCGATCACCAACATGATAACGCTGGATGATAGAACATATTCACCACACGTCCTGACTGGTGTAGGCTATTAGCGTTAGCAGTTGCTACCAATAGCATCTGTATCCACAAAGAAAATAACGATGTGGATTTATTGTTGTTTACATCACGTAGCCTATGTAGCAACTGAACCGGTAGAAGAAGACAACTTTAGGTAAGAAAATCAAGTTTTATTCAACAATAGACAACTTTAACATGAGCAACTATGGGCTGGATTGTTTCCGTTCTATTAAGGTAACTCGGTTTGGTTCGTGGTCTGAAACTAAAGACTCGGGTCGGGTCGGTTTCGGGTCGAATTTTCACGGGTCCATTCGGGTTTGGGTCCATGAAAGTGGACCCGTGAAGACCTCTACCATGCACCAGCCTCTGCCAGTCTGGTGAGGAGTCTGCAGCCCCAGCCTCTGCCCTGGCTGCTCTCCCCCCAAAACAGGGGCAGAAATAGAAGAGATGCCACCTCTGTGCCCCTAGAGACAATAAAACAAGTCTTATATGTTTCAAATGTGATGCCTTTGCAAGGCACACTATGATCTGATTGCAAAATGCTACTCCTGTGTGTGAAGACAAATGCCCCCCCCCCTTGTATTTTTGTATATTCACTGCAGTTATTCATGTAAACCACTAGTTTGAGAGATTGTTTACAGCTTAAAAGGGAGTTAAATGAAATTTGGTGATGATCAGTGGTTTTTCTGTTAATGTAGGAGCAGTTAAAACAGGGCGGTCAAATTTGACCGGGAGCACTAAAGTAAGGGGGGAGAAACGAACACGACACAAAGGTTAATTCAGAATTAAAGTTAAATCCGAATAAAAGTTACAATGTAAACACTTAATTCCATATGAAAATGTCCATTCTGAATTAAACCTAATTCCGAAGTAAGTGGCTGGTTTATTCCGATTTTAATTCCGAATAAAATAATTCCGTGGTCATGTATACACTCATTCTGCTTTAAATTAATTCCGGTCTTTCTGCGCATGCTCGTTCTCTTGCCCGTCTGTCGCGATGACGCTTATATATTCCACGCTGGGCTTGTTTTCAAAACAAAGTTTCAAGATGGCAGCACACAGTAAACGGTGTTCAAGAGCAGAGACGATTTATTTAATAAATAGCTTGGAGGAACTGGAAATAATTAAAAGAACAGATGGCAGGAAACATAAAAATCGTGAGCTTTTCAAAGTTGTAGCGGCCAGATTAAATGAAGGAGGTTTAGCAGATAGAGACGCCACCCAGGTCAAAAATAAGTGGAATGTTGTTGCTAATTGAGTTGTTGCTAAGTTTGTTTTCTTCCGGTAAACGTAAAGACGTCTGCCCCCCCCCCCATCCAAACAGAACCCTTCCCAACCCCCAGACCTTAAGCGTAATTGGATAAAGGCGAACAAACGTGTTTTCATGTAAACCTGAATTCAGAATTACTATTTCCATGTAAACTCGAAGGAAAATAGTTTAATTAGGAACGATTTAATTCAGAATTATTTATTCCGAATTAAAAAACATCATGTAACCGTGGCCAGTGTGACAAAAAGTGTGCCTATATACCCTACCTTTTAATGCTAGATTTATTTTATGATTATTCTTTTAACATTAAAAATGTTATGGCTAGTTTTTATGCAGATTGAACCCCCCCCCCCCCCCCCCAAAAAAAAAAAAAAAAAATAAATAAAAACACACAAAAAAAATAAATTACTGTCTCCTGTATTGAAACATTTCCAGTGATCTAGAAAAGCCTCACAATCTGTTTTTCAGCCACCTTTTTTCTGCCAGTGACCTCCACCGTCCTCCTTGTCCTTCCTCTCTCTGTAGCGTTTGACCTCAGATCCGCCCGGGTCGTGTCTCTGGCCACAGGGACCAAGTGTTTGGACCTAAACAACGTCAGTGACTGTGGCTGCGAGCTCACTGACTGTCACGCAGAAGCCATCAGCCGACGAGCGCTGGTCCGATACCTGTACTCTCAGCTGGAGCTGCTGCTGCGGTACGGTCGCTTAACTTTCCTCAAGAGATCACGTGACCTGGTTTCTGAAGAAACCAGCGCTGAAGTATGTGCATGGTGTGCCGGACCCCCCCCCCCCCCCCCCCCGATCATTATAGTGACAACACAGCACATCTGCGTCTTACATTAAAACTGACGCCATTCAAGTGTCAGTTCAAGCCATCATCGTTGTCTGCGTGATTCTGTCTCCGTCACAGAGAGAGTAACTCTGTTGTCTTTCTTCTGGTGCGAAGTAAACCGGCTGAGGCTGATGGACCGTCGATCTTCGTGCCGGTTAAAGGCCACAGCGGCAGCTTCCAGCTTCAGGAGGGCGTCCTCTTCCACATGTACGTCAGCTCGTCACCATGTGGAGACGCTCGACTCAACTGCCCCTATGAGGTCGCAGCTGCATGTGAGACAAACACGTTTTAAACAATAATGAACCATGTTGAATTCAAAAAGCATCTATAAGCATCACCTTAGGCCTGTTTTTAATATAAATGACTGTTGTTGGCAACTGAGAGTCATGTTCAGGGTTGAACCTTCTTAAAGGTAGGGTAAGGGCTTTCTAACCCAGGACACTTTTTGGCACATTCAGCTAATATCCATAACATTTCCAACCCGCTAGCCATCCATTCAGTGATGTAGACTGTAAAAAAGATTTTTTAAAGAACATCCCTGGCTCTGTTAACTGTAAAGCAAACAGAGTGGGGTCTGGCTGCCCCATCCATAACATAACAAGCACTGCTCGACCCGACCACCGACAGAAGGAGGATGTACAGAAGTGGAAGAGGGGCTCAGAGGTTCAGGAGAGATCATGATGAGGCGTGTTTTCTCGAGGATGTTGGTGTGTCGTTCTGTCCAGAAATCCCTTACCCTGCCTTTAAGTGCAGCTTCAGCGGCCACTCGCCGGTACGAGGTCTCTGTGACCTGGCGTCCCTCTTCTGTCAGGTCCCAGCCGGAGGTTTCGCTGTCACCTGAGGGTGAAGGTGAACGGCGGCGAGGGCACGCTGCCCGTCACGGCCCGAAGAGCCAGTCGGAGGTGGGGGAGCGAGTCACCGGACAAACCTGCCGTCACCCTCTCCTGCACTGATAAAATAGCAAAGTGAGTTCAGTTTGATGACACGTATTTGTAGGGAAGAAAACTGATGAGTCAAGTTATGTTTTCACTGATTTTTATTTTTTTTATTTTTTTTTTTTACAAATAATTAGAAAAACAGAATGCAATAATAACTGAAGACTGACTACAAACAAACAAACAAACATAAAAAAATCCTTTATTTTCAGATTAACAAAGACATGCCATCTCTTAAGGCACCAAGAACATTTTTTCAAGCCACTATACCAGTGACTCACTAACTATTAATACTGTGTATAAGGCTGTAGCGATACACTAATCTCACAATACGATACGATACATGATATTCGGCTCATGATACGATATATGTCGATGTTCATCTTAAGATACATTTACATCATTTTCCGAAAGATTTTAAAGGGACAAAGTGATTTTGGTGACATCTTGTGAGTGTTCCAATGACTTTGTTTGAATTGATTGAACTGAAAGTATCAATTACACATTATATGGCTGACAGGCAGCTTGCAAATGCTGGACAAAATGAATAAAAGATTGTGTTGAGAAAAATAGTTTTATTTATTTAAACAGCACAAATTGTTGTTTGCAAGCTTTTAAAGGTGGGACATGAGGGTTTTGGAAGAAGCTTAGAATATTGATACCCGCGGCTGAAAAATCGATACTCTCTGTGGAAAAAATATCGATATATATCGCAGAATCGATAAAATCACTCAGCTCTAACTATGTACCACCTGAGAAACTATTCAGCTCTCTGAGTATGACCAACTTTAAAATATAGCCATATATGCCTTCTCAATTAGCTCTACACACAATATTCCTTATTGTGGTTATTCATTGTTGCTTGAATTTTGTATGAAACATTGTATTTATGATGCATTGTATGTTCCCGATTTAAAAAAAAGGTGAAAATGTGGAAAAAATGTGAAAAGTCATGACGTTCCCCCGCGTACCACCAGAGAGCGCTCCACTCCACTATACGATTATTCCAGCCCTTCGTCTTTTATCTTTCCTCTGAAGTCTAAGGTTCAGGGGGGTTCAGAGGGGATTAGACAAATTAAAGAAGCTGACAATATGTGAGTTTCTGCTTGCGGGGGTCCAGGGTAGTTTTGTGAAGTCTTGACCGTCTCCATAAGCAAGAACAGCTTTGAGAACAATGAGAACAATGAGAGAAAGTTCTATGGAGCCAATACAAGTCCCTGTCTTGAGTTGGGTACCTGAATGTGGCCCCAGAAAACTGCTGGGTGAGGCATTGGTGCTAACTCAGTTTTGTTTGGGCTATTCTGTGATGACAAACACGGGGAACAGAAACATCTCAGTTCCTTCCATGCTGATCTTGTCTTTATAGTTTGGTTTTCTTCTTCTTCCTCTTCGTCATGGTCTTCTTTGTATTTGACACTTCACACTTCGACAGTGTGGTGGAGATGCATCAGCCGAAAGGACCGAGGAGCCTGTTGGAGTTCCAGCCTCTGAGGTTTTACTCTGGGCCCCCCTGTCACGCAAACCCACCTTATCTACTGGTGCCCCAAGCACATGAAGTGGCTTTGATCTGTTGGATAACTCATGCTTAAATTTATCTGAGCCAAGTGGCTGCTACGAACGGATCCACAATTATCATGGTTGAACCATAAACAAAGGATGCCACGGACACACAAAGAAAATCCTCTCGGCTGAAGAACCAGTTAATCTTAGCTCTCCTCTCTTTTTCCAAATAAAAAAAACTAGGGATGGACGATAACTGTTTTTTCAAACCGATACCTATAACCGATAACTTTCACCTCCTAAAGGCCGATACTGATAACACACACATATACCTAAGATCATTACATCAATACTATGAACGAAACCAAAAGCAGTTTTGACTCTTTAAATGAACAGATATTTATTTTTTCCATTGAAAAACTATTGTCAAGCCTCTCAAACATTTTCATAAAGCTATCAAACAAACCTATTTGATATCTCACATTAACTTAAATAAGGTTCATTACTGACTGATATAAAAAATAAAGGCTCCTTGAACTGATGGAAAAACATGCATCAGAATTACTAACTGAAAAAATGTATTCCTCAATGACAATAAAAAATAATGCAAAGTGCATAATGTACTGACACAAGTTAGACTTGTCTGTGTAAATTAGCTGGAAAAGTGCACTCCATAGTAACAAAAAAATACGTTTAAAAGAATTTTTTTTTTATCTCATGGAAGCATTAGATGAGAAAGATGATGGCAAGGAGAGGAGAGGGGAGGGGAGACTTGCTCCTGGCTATCGCACGTTTGCTCACGTTAGCTCACGTTAGCTCACGTTAGCTCACGTTAGCGTGATTTCAAAACTCCATAGAAGCGATGGTTATGTTTCAGGTGGCTGAACAGGTTTGACGTATTAAAGATTGTGCTATTTTTCCCTTCTTTGCTTGGAGCTATTTGTCACAAATAACCAGCGAACTATCTTCTTCTTAAATTTTAATGAAGTTCCACCATCACTGCCATGTTTTTTTTTTTTTAAATCAGCGCACTGTGTCGCAATGCTGCATTCAAGGTGTAACGTAAATTCCCCCGTTCCCTCGTTTGCTAGTCGTTCTTTCAGCCATGGGCGTAACCATGCATTCTTTGGGATGTATTTCCTCAATACTGGGAAAATACCAATCTGTCCCCCCCAATATTATGTGTAAATATGTTAAATATTTCCTCCTTTATGAAACCTGGCTCAACAGTCCGTCTCTTGTTATTTCCGAATATTTACCGATCAATTTAGTTCCGTTTATAAGAAAAACTAAAGTGTGTGACCACCCCCTCCCAGTTGTACACTTGGTTGCGCCCATTTAACGTCTCTCGGACAGAGGAAACAATAGAGCGTTGAATGTGAAAGAAAGGAGGGAGCAATGTCTTTACCCAAAAAGCAGAAAAAACAGGACATACAAAGTTTTTTTCAGACAGTAAGCAACTAGATGGCTAAAGAGGAGTGATGTTGTCATACTGAGTGTGTTAATTTTTAAATTAATTTAAAATATTTAACTCATTAAAAAGGGCTCAGTTTGTTAGTTGAGCTAGCTAGCTTGAAGTGAAGAGACTGTATCATATGATATGATGTGTCTTCCATGTGTGCTGCTGTTTTCTCTCTCCGTGTGTCGTGTGTATGTGTGTGTGTAAGGCTAGTAATACAAGCAGAATATTCAATGTATCAAATTAAAAAGATCCTCAGGGTCAGTTACTGTTCTTCTGGTACAATAATAATATCTGGTCAAAATGCAGGCAGTACAGAGAGACAGAGAAATTGCAGACTATTCCTTTAAATGTGATTTCAGATGGTCAATAAATAAAAATCACAGAACTGTGGGAAATGCACCTTTAAAAAAAATTCTGGGGGAGGGCTCTCATTTGGACCCCCCCAATGTCTATACCATGGTTACGCCCTTGCTTTCAGCCTTATCAGTTTTTTCTATTTTGTATGTGTAACATGTGGGAAAATACTGTGTTTATCAATTAAAGTCATTAAATACCAAAACTATGACCGAGTTAACTAGTTGTTTTCTGGCATGAGGGGGTATTCTTGATTTTCCTTACTGAGTTTTTCAGTTTTTCTGATTATGCCGATGTCACTTGAACATAACATTCACTGCCTGTCATTTAAGGCTCAGAGGGAGCGAGGCACTGCTGTGTTGACAAAAATATATATGTTATCGGGGTTATTCGTCATATAAGACTTATCGGGATGACGTCATAATTTCCTGTTATCGGCTCGATAGTTATCGGGTCGAAATTATCGTGCACCCCTAAAAAAAAAAAACTTAAGGTTGCTCTGTAATTACTCCACAGGTGGAGCGTCGTGGGCCTCCAGGGAGCCCTCCTGTCTCACCTGGTGGAGCCGGTGTACCTGCACAGTCTAACAGTGGGCACGCTCTGCCACACTGGTCACCTGGGCAGAGCCATGGCGCGGCGCCTGGCACCGGTCAAGCGCCTGCCCTTCCCCTACCGACGGCAGAAGCTGCTGCTGGGCTGTAGGTCCTAAACGGAGCCCTGAAGTAAAGATTCTCACCGAGAAAGAGCTAGAAACAGACTTAAATGTCAAATGAGATGCTTTTCAAAAAGCTGTATTAACAGGGTTAAAAACTTAGTGAGCATGCAAAACCAAACCAGTTTCAAAACAGTCAGTTTTTCACTGAATTACTTGCATCTGTGTCAGCACACCAAAAGAGTCCTCCATCTTAACGCAGGTCTGAGCAGCAGGGAGGTTCGGCCTGCAGGGAGGGCGCCCGGCCTGAGCGTGAACTGGAGCTGGGGCGACGGAGACCTGGAGGAGGTCAGCCCCTACACGGGAAGGAGGACGGACTCGGGGGCTCCGTCACGGCTCTGCAGGCGCTCCCTGTTGGCCCGCTGGCTGAGGCTGCAGGAACAGGTGAGACCAGGAAGCCTTGTGCAGCTTCAGATGAGGATCTGCTCCGGCAGGATCACCACCATGACGCTGCTCATCCAGACTGAAGCCTAATATAAATAATAATCTAAGTCAAACCCAGGACAGAGCAACGATGAGCAAAGTAGAATAGAAATCTTCAAAATAAAAGCCTGAAAATAAACAAATTGAAAAACACAGATGAAACAAAACATAAAACTGAGATTTTTGGGACCAGGATAGCGTTTACAGACGAGATTACAAACGTCTGGCTTCAGGCATGTTGTACGCATCATTTGACACCTCTTATTCACAATATTCTCAAATCTCCCGACGCTTAATTCATTAGAAAGGCAAGTTATGCAAATGGAAACGTGCCACAACACAGGTGAAGAGCAAAACAATGACAGGTTAGAACATTTAAGGAAAACAAGAGACAAAAACCTTTCAAATAACTGCACAGGAAGTAAAGTTGAGATGAACAACAGTTAACTTCAAAACAACATGAAACTCTGAATCCACTGAGAGTGTTTCATCTGCATTTATGAGAGGAAAAAAGCTCAACTTATGACCCAGAAAATAGAGAAAAAAAGGTTTTATATAAGCTTAAAGAGTACAGAGACTCCAAACACCAGTAGCACACTCTTAACCCTGAAGGGGCCCACGCAGACATGCTGGCTGGGAAACAGACTTAGATTGTGCTGTTTATGACACAATAAAGGACAACATGCAGACATGTGCAAAGCTGAACGGGTGCTAGTGAGACAGAGCTGCAGTCATGAGCTAACACAATAGGATATTTCAGTTATTAAGAAAAACCTGGTGCATTCATGTCCTGTGGGATTCGGAGCTACTGCAGAGCTCTATGATGTCTTTCCCATTCACAGAAACACTCACAAACACTTCCTATTTTTCATAAAGGATTTCTGTTTTAAGTGTGGATCCCTTTGTTTTTCCAGTGACACTTACGAGCACATCAGGGAGGAAATGAGATTCAAGAACAGTTTTTTCTTTTTATTTTAAAGTCTCAATTAAGAACAGATTCTAGCAGTTTAATCTATTTATTTGACCTATGGTTTCACTTGACCTGACTTCAGTTAAACTGATGTCAGGAAACTGAGGAAAGCTGTCGTTATAAAGGTTTTACAATCTGGAGAGTGAGGCTGACAGCTACTTTTCAACAGGGATTGCTTTCTGTTCCATAAAGGGTTAAACACTGTCTTTGTCTCTGAAACCACCCCTGTTACTGGAATCTGAGCCTGGGAGGATCCCCCTCCCCCACCCCCGTCCTCTTCCTGGAATCAAATCCAGCAGCTCCAGCCTCTACTCGTGTTTCCATGTTCCCTCCCCTTCAGATCTGCAGCTCGAAGGTTGACGTAAGCTTCATGTGCTAAAGTGCAAGGGCTGAAAGCCTCCATTCTCTGCAGAGACGCGTGATTTGTAGATCAGAGCCTCAGCTGTGAGGAAGTGAAACTCTCTCAGTCTCTGTTACCGAGAGGAGAAATGGCGCAGGAAGGAGACCAGCTGGACAGACAAACCTTCTCTTGTTCAATCTGTCTGGATCTTTTAAAGGATCCAGTGACTATTCCCTGTGGACACAGCTACTGTATGAACTGTATTAAACACTACTGGGATGGAGAGGAGGAGAAGAAAATCCCCAGCTGCCCTCAGTGTAGGCAGACGTTCACACCGAGACCTGTCCTGGTGAAAAACACCATGTTAGCAGTTTTAGTGGAGCAGCTGAAGAAGACTGGACTCCAAGCTGCTCCTGCTGATCACTGCTATGCTGGACCTGAAGATGTTGGCTGTGATGTCTGCACTGGAAGAAAACTGAAAGCCATCAAGTCCTGTTTAGTCTGTCAGGCCTCTTACTGTGAGAAACACCTTCAGCCTCATTATGATTCACCTACATTCAAGAAACACCAGCTGGTGGAGCCCTCCAAGAACCTGCAGGACAACATCTGCTCCCGTCATAATATGATGTTCTGTTATCTTTGTCCTGTGGATGAACATAAAGGTCACGACACAGTCTCAGCTGCAGCAGAAAGGACTGAGAGGCAGAGAGAGCTGGAGGTGAGTCGACAAGAAATCCAGCAGAGAATCCAGGACAGAGAGAAAGATGTGAAGCTGCTTCAACAGGAGGTGGAGGCCATCAATCACTCTGCTGATAAAACAGTGGAGGACAGTGAGAAGATCTTCACTGAGCTCATCCGTCTCATCCAGAAAAGAAGCTCTGATGTGAAGCAGCAGATCAGATCCCAGCAGGAAACTGAAGTGAGTCGAGTCAAAGAGCTGGAGGAGAAGCTGCAGCAGGAGATCACTGAGCTGAAGAGGAAAGATGCTGAGCTTCAGCAGCTCTCAAACACCCAGGATCACAATCAGTCACCACTCAGTGAGTCTACACACTCATCCAGCATCAACATCCGTCCTCTGAGGTACTTTGAGGATGTGACAGCAGCTGTGTCAGAGGTCAGAGATCAACTACAGGACCTTCTGAGAGAGACATGGACAAACATCTCACTGACGGTGGCCGATGTGGATGTTTTACTGTCACAACCAGAGCCAAAGCGAAGATCTAGATTCTTGAAATATTCGTGTGCAGTCACTATGGACCCAGACACAGCACATAAAAAGCTGTTTCTGTCAGAGGAGAACAGAAAGGTGACGTTAATGGATGAACCGCAGTCCTGTTCTAGTCATCCAGACAGATTCACTACATTTTATCAGGTCCTGAGTAGAGAGGACTTGACTGGACGTCATTACTGGGAGGTGGAGATGAAAGGGAGAGATGTTCGTTTAGCAGTTGCATATAGGAATATCAGCAGAACAGGGAATTGGAATGAAAGTGGATTTGGAGGAAATCCCAAGTCTTGGTCACTATCTTGTTACTCAGACAGTTATGTATTTAGATACAACAACATCAGAACCTCCATCTCAGGTCCTCAGTCCTCCAGAGTAGGAGTGTACCTGGATCACAGAGCAGGTGTTCTGTCCTTCTACAGCATCTCTGAAACCATGACTCTCCTCCACAGAGTCCAGACCACATTCACTCAGCCGCTCTGCGCCGGAGTTGGGATTGACTCGTGTTGTAGAACAACTGGAACGAATCTCGAGTTTTGTAAACTTAAACAGTAGGTAGTAGGTGTAGTACAGCTTTTAAAAAAAGTAGTTTATGTTCAAGATATATGTAATTAGCGGTTAGAAGAGAACTGTAGTTTGAGGAATTTTATTGTGTTTAAAATGCATTTTTGTTAATGGAAATGCTTTACTTCTTATTTTATATATGTAATAATACTTATTATTATTATTATTATTATTATTATTATTATTATTATTATATGATAATTCTGTTGGAGAAATGAGTCATGTGGTTATGTGACCTTATGCCGCAGGAGGGGGGCCATGGTGGAGGATGAGGTAGAACGACAGTCCTGATATGTGGGTTTTTCAGCATATAATATGATCCTTGAACTACCAGTACATTGATTACCAGATAATCACCAAGAGGGAGAGTAGTGAGAGTGACAGATGATTTCCACTTGAAGTCGTCGCATTGGAAACAAGACACTGATGGCTGTTTGGACCACGCTGGACAAGGAGAGACCTCGTGAGAGACTGATGGGTGCTGCTGATTGGAATAGAAAAGCAAAGAGACTTTCGTCTGACTTGTGGGTGTCATTCGGTCATGGACCAGAGAAGATCATGAAGGACACCTGCACCTGCTGCCAGTCTCACCTGGACTGAGGTTAACCGACTACATATACTCCTCAGAATAAGGTTCTGATCTCCATTATTTTATTTCGCTCTGTGGAGTTGAACTGTCTTTGAGTTTTGGGTCCAACGCTCACAAGCCACGATTCAGGCATCTTTTTTTTTACGTTTATTTTTTATTAGTGTGTCAGCTTTAGTTAGCGTTACTGAAGTACTGAAATGGTTTGTTAAGACTTTTCATAGTTAGACATTTCAAAGTGTTTTAATTTGTTTGTAAGTTTTATTTTAGGTCATAACTGAGAAATGGTAGTAACTGATTTGAGAGTGAAGTATTCATTATTGTTATAATCAAAAGGAACAGAGGATATTCATTTGTCTTATTTTTATTTAGAAGGGCTATACAGGCAAAAGTTAATGGAGATCAGATCACATTTTAGCTCAATTGTTTTTATTTAGTTATTTACTTATTGGCACAACTTGTTCATGTTTTTTCATTTTTTGTAGTTAGTTATACATCCTGCAATACACAAATACACTTTTATCCATATATTGCTGGGAATGTGCTGTTACATTTGTAGAAGTGGCTTCATATGTCAAGAGTCATATTTTCAAGTTCAGTCAGGATAAAACAAGTGAAATAAAATCAAGTGAAAAGTTACATCCACTTGGAAATTGACAGACAATTTCCTGTGAATATCTGGATTTCTGCCGTGAGTTCACCTGAATGTCCCAAACTGGAAGTATTGTTTAGAGCAGTGATTCCCAAAGTGTGGGCCGCAGCCCCCTGATGGGCCGTCGTGGTACTGCAGGTGGGCCGTGAGAGGTCATTAAAATTAAACAAATGTGTTTTAAATCCTCGATCTTTTTTAGATATGTTTTTAATTACTGTAAAATATTCATGACATGATTAAAAAAAACATTAAGAAGTAATAAAACAACCCAATTAAGTGTTATTCTACTGTCATATTAAGTTAAAATGACAAGTGTCACCTTATTTGTTGACCCCTTACATTAATATTGGATCATGGTTCTTTGTCCTGTATGTTGATCACAGTTGTGATTAGAGGTTTCGGTGGACCGCGGAGATTTTTCACATTTCAAATTGGGCCTTGGTATTCTGAAGTTTGGCAATGGCTGGTTTAGAGTTTTATTTCAATAGGACAAAATAATCAGAACTATAACATTTAAAAGACCAACATGTTAATACAACATCACACAGCACTATAAAATGCATCTACGCAGTCACTACAAGGCTTTAAATGATAAACATACTAAATGAAGTGATGGAAAAATATTCGATCTGTTACTATGTACTGTGGTGTAACGCATGTCTTTGCTCTGAATCTATGTATACCTTTTATAACCTTTATAACATGTTGGCATGTCTGTGTCAGATGCTTTTAATGAGATAAGAGGGAGGATGAACTGCTGCCAGACACATGAGGACAGGAGTTGTGGAGGGATGTGGACTTTGATGTGGGGATGTGGGAACTTTAGTCATCATGACTGGGTGCTTTGCTGGGTTGTCAGAGCTTCTTCCTCACTGCTCTGAGCAGGGAGCTGTTGTAAACACACAGCACGAATAAAGAAACGCACCGTCTCAAGATCCTCGCTACAAGACTGATTCTTTGATCCTACAGAGTCCACCATAATGCCCACCTCTGAAGCAGCACTTCATATCAGCAACCATCACACCCTACCAGTCACATACAACCTTGGTGGCCGCAGCTTTGTTTTCCTTTGACTTAAGCTTTTGTCCTCAACAGTTTTGTATCTGAAATTAGTTTAATGTCAGTTAACAACCTGCTCCAGAGTTGAGAGTCCTTAATAGAAAAAGCAGTCGGTCCAGATGTAGTTCCACGATGTGGTATTTAGCAGTTATCCTGGTGACTGTTAAGGCCTCGTTATGCTTCTACTCTGTACTACGTAACTTACACAGTCGTGTTGACGGAGACGTGGACCTTCTGGAGTTCTCCGTTGTTTGGTGACCGTTGCAAACCAACCGACCTCCAGAACAGCAGGAGGTGTGATGTTCTTCTAAAGACCAGGCGACTATCCCATGACGTCAGGTCATGGATTGGTTATTTACATCCCGGCTGCAGCACAAAGACACGCAGACCTGCAGAGACCTCTGGTGGAGCTGAGCAGCAATGACTTTTGTTGCAAAGGATGAGACGAGATGGAAAGAGGAGACGAGTGCAGCGGTGGCTTGTACGTCCACTGAGTGAGTTTAGGTATAGGACGGGCAAATATTCAGTTGTTGTTCAGCCTCTGAGGGAAATGAGATTCACTTCAGATGTTAAATATCGTGGTGGGTTTGTTACATGAGAAAACCGGAGTAGTGATTCAAGGAAGTGATGCAGCTAGTGGACCAATCAGAGGCTGGCGCTATCTGTAGGCTCTCATATTAAACATATGAGACCTGAAAACCATTTTACAGATGGAAACGGTAGAAAAATGTTCAAATACCACGTTGATGACCCACAAAACATTATGTGTCTTAAAATTGTTGGTCCAGATACTGGCAGAAATGTAGAAGATGAGTCACCTTATTTTATTACATTGAATTTAAATTCAGGGAAATATGAACTAATTTGGGACTTAAATCCATGAACCAATAAACCAGAATGATTTCAGTTGAAGATTTCACATCACACTTGACTAAATTAAATAATTAGAGGTCAAAACATGAAAGAGGACACAAAATGATCTTTTAACATGAACTAAAAGTACACAGAAGAACACTGAAGAGCGGTTAGTAGAACTAAACAGTCAACAAGTGAGAATATAAAATGACTGAAACATATTTTGGCCTGAAGAGTGACTACTGGAGGATCCTGAGACCCTCTGACTCAACACTCTGGTAGGTGATCAAAACTATTAATGAAGTAATGAAGAGCAGATTCAGGAAAACTGAACGTACTGATGTAAATGTTAGTCTTTCATATTTAAACAGTGGATATTTTTGTGGTTCAGACAAACTGTATCTGTCCTGCTGTCCTCAAATACCTGCAGCTAATCATGTTTCTGTCCTTCTTCCTCAGTTGAATGGACCCGTCTCAGGTGCAGAAGCTGCTACTGGAACATATTCTGCTTTGAAGACGGCTGCTGGACGGTACCAGAGGACGGTGCAGCAGTTTAGCAATGCCCTGCAGGGTGGAGGTCTGGGAACGTGGCCCAGGAAACCCCCGAAGCTGGGTCACTTTACCGTCAGCCTGTAAAGAACTGAGTTTGGAGGCTCAGAGGGAGGTTCCTTTATTGGATGAGGTGTCAGGTGCAGATGATGTGACGCTACATGGAGAGACTGTTGAACTTCTACTCATCTGAGAAGACTGATGGAGACGGACAAATAAACATGGAGTTTTAGTGAGCAGAGGACATGGATGAAAATGAATCTTTATCTGAGTAAAAGCTCATCAGGACCTCTGAGAATGTAAAATCAGCTTCCATAGTCATTCTTGTGTTCCCAAGGTCCTAACGTCTCCAGTCTAGGATTACAGAGGTGTTTACTTCGATGTTTGAAGCCTTGTTTCAGTTTCACAATCAACAACAACATCTAGACAGTATTTATCAATTATTGGGGATGGTCACATTTGATCCAAACCCAGTACAAAGGTTAACAAGAGTAGTGAACATTTTAACGGCTAATCATTAGCCTGCAAAGAAGCATCTGCACACATTTAGAAATGTGGATTAAACTCAACGAATAAAAGAAAAACCTCCAGTCACCTTCTGTCAACGTGATTCATACTTCTGAACGTTTCTGTTTGTAGCTTAAATGTGAGATAACAACGTCTCTGAAGCTGAATCAGCTTGATTCAGAAAATGAAATGACGTAGCTGTCCATCAACAATTTATACATTTGAGAAGAGACGTTTTCTAGCTGGAAGAAGCTGCTGAAAGAGTCAATGGATGTATTGTTCCAGTGAGAACAGCATCAGATTAAAAAAATGTGACAGTCAGAATACAGAATGCCTTTATTGTCACTGAGCCAGCATCCCAACACAGTGAAATTACATTTCCAGTACATCGTCCAAGAAAACATACAGAAACAAACAACAACATATTGGCCATGGGTTGACGGTGTCTGGGGGCTGCTGCCACGTAGCGGCGCCGCCTTCTTATCAGAAGAAAATACGATCACATTGGGAGAGGGTAAAAAAAAGTGTCTCACACAACGTGTCCTTGAGGGGCATGTTGTGAGATTCACAAAAAAAAACCTCAGCACAAAGAAATTTAAGCATTACAAACTTAGACTAAGACATTGGAGAGGCGAGAGGGAGGAGGGTGCAGGGGGTGTCCAGCGAAGCAGTCCGTACATGCGCAGCCACCATTGGCACGCAGCACAGTCAGTCCGCCCAGTGTGGGGGGGAGGGACAGCAGGAGCCAGCGAAGCACTCGGGGGAGGGATATGGACCGGGGGAGAGGTTGAGTAAAGTCTGATACGCATAAGACCTTGGAGAGTTCTTCACATTCGGCCTTGAGTGAAGGCCACCCGGGGGAGCCAGATTCAGATAAGAGAATTGTTTTGGGCCAGGCTGACATGAGATTTCGTCTGCCTTAAGTCCTTGCTGGTTTCATTTTGGAGGGAAATCAATCCAAATAGCCGAATTTCAGGTCAATTCTGCCTGAGCAGTGCATGTAGTTTTCCCAAGCTGGAATCCATTTTCGCGATGAGTTCAAAAATCATTCCTTGTCTGTGATTCACATTCTGAATTACATCCAATTTCCGATTCAGCTTGTCAAGCTTAACAGTCTCGGCACTCACAGCACGGCTCACAGACACACACACGGATACCAGGTCTGGGATAGCAACATCCGTGCACTTAATTTTCCGATACATCAGGTATCCGCCAACTCCAAACAGCAGGAATCCCGTGACCATAAATCCAAATGGTCATTTTGTTGCATTTTCTCTGTAAAACTTAGTTTGTACATTTTTATGATTTTTGAGCCCTAAACTCTTAAACTGAGTCTGAACCCTCAGCTATTTTTAAAGGCCCAAACTCCCCAAATATTCCCATCTTCTCATTATGTTCTCCTAAAATGTGCAACTCTGACTGAACCATCCTGAACGTCAGTAATTATTCTGAACGGAACCAGAACTGATGATGTGAAAGTGACAAGTTTTCCTTCAGAGGACCTAGAATTTTTATTCCCCAAATCAGTCACTTTATCGTCAGCTTCTAGACGCATTTATGTTCATATTTACACATTTATGTGTTTGCTGTTTTTGAAAGTTTGTGTTCCCGGTTCCCAATGGAACTTTATGTCCTGCTTTATTTTTCAACCTCAGGTATTATGAACAGAGCGGTTAGGAGTCTCAGGAGTGATGGCACACTGCCACCTACAGGAAGGTTATTACACCACATGAAATGGTTTCAAACACAAAACTAGTGGAACATGTTTCCCCTCTTTTACTCCTATACTTGGTTTCTCATTTTATATATTTAATTAAAAATATTCCAGTGCTTTGTTTTTTGTCATTTAGAGTTTATGGAAATTTTTTTGAGGTAAAGGATGTTATTTTATTGTGGCTGGATGTGAAAGTTAATATTATTAGGGATGCAGACTCTAAATTGGATGATGCTGTTTTTAATCACTGGAAATAAACATGTTATTCATTAGCTTTCATTTTTTGTTGTGTCAAATCATTTTCAAAGCTTATGTGTGAATATGTGGATTCAGACTTCCTGGAGTCTTCAAGCATCAACTGGGAGCCCTGATGTTTTAAACAAGTTTTATTGTAAATGCCACTTCTGACCACATGGGGGCACATAGATCTGCTGTTTCAACAAAAGAGCCACTGACAGGACTGTGTTCATCAGTGGGGACAGTCTGACATGTCCTGTAATGCCAGTTTATGCCACCAGAGGTGCACTTAGGGACAGACATGAACTTTCTTGAGATATGCTGCCCCCACGTGGTCAGAGGTGGGTCTTGCAACAGGGCACCAGTTACTGTATCAGAAGGACTGAAAAAGGGAAGAATCCAGATCTGAGTGTAATTTTAACAGTGTGCAGCAACTCAAGAGAGCTGTGAACAAATGACTGTCTGAAAAAAACCTCAATGACCTGAAACAGGGTCCTGATTCTGTTTTAAGCATTTCCATATATAAAACTTTAGGGAGCTAATAGAGAGTGTACTTTCTTTTTCAGATGCCCATAGACAGTATGTGAGGGTTTCTGTGAAAACATGAGGTTTTCACCTTAAAGCTGCTTAACCCTTTATGAACTGATTCAAAATATGTTCAAATGATGTTTCACAAAGTGAGGTAACTTAACCTGTTGTCTTTACTGTTGCGTTTATTTTTTTTATCTCTTCAGCTGTGATTCAGTTCTCTCAATTTTTAATGTGTCTTTGTGTATGACACCACAATGACACCGTTTTTTGAAACATTTATTAAAGACAAATATGAATGGAAGTATTGAGGCTTTTTTCAGGTCTAAGATGCAGTTCTAACGTACAGCCAGCAGATATCACTTTACTGAAAGTCACTGCTTTAAAGCGGCTGTCTGAAAGTGGTTCTCTACTTCATGAAGCTTCGGTTTCACTATCAGTAGAGACAACAGCAGGCTGGAGAGTTCATGTATAGTTGACACTGGAAAATCTGGCAAAGAGTAAACGTTGCTGAGCTGCTTAAAAAACACACAGAACAGGTGAAACTGATAGTTGTTGACTAGAGAGAGCAGAGAGTGAAGCACAGACAGACAGCAGGAGGAAACTCCAAATATGGTCAAGGAGCAGAGGGAGAGGATGAAACACGATCCTGACAGTGTCACATGATTGGCAGATCAGACTATTTTCAGTTATGAGGAAGTGAAACTCTCTCAGTCTCTGTTACCGAGAGGAGAAATGGAGCAGAAAGGAGATCAGCTGGACAGAGAAACCTTCTCTTGTTCGATCTGTCTGGATCTTTTAAAGGATCCAGTGACTATTCCTGTGGGACACAGCTACTGTATGAACTGTATTAAACACTTCTGGGATGGAGAGGAGGAGAAGAAAATCCCCAACTGTCCTCAGTGTAGGCAGACGTTCACACCGAGACCTGTCCTGATGAAAAACACCATGTTAGCAGTTTTAGTGGAGCAGCTGAAGAAGACTGGACTCCAAGCTGCTCCTGCTGATCACTGCTATGCTGGACCTGAAGATGTTGGCTGTGATTTCTGCACTGGAAGAAAACTGAAAGCCATCAAGTCCTGTTTAGTCTGTCAGGCCTCTTACTGTGAGAAACACCTTCAGCCTCATTATGATGTGACTCCATTAAAGAAACACCAGCTGGTGGAGCCCTCCAAGAACCTGCAGAGGACAACATCTGCTCCCGTCATGATGAGGTGATGAAGATGTTCTGTCGTACTGATCAGAAGCGTATCTGTTATCTTTGTCCTGTGGATGAACATAAAGGTCACGACACAGTCTCAGCTGCAGCAGAAAGGACTGAGAGGCAGAGAGAGCTGGAGGTGAGTCGACAAGAAATCCAGCAGAGAATCCAGGACAGAGAGAAAGATGTGAAGCTGCTTCAACAGGAGGTGGAGGCCATCAATCACTCTGCTGATAAAACAGTGGAGGACAGTGAGAAGATCTTCACTGAGCTGATCCGTCTCATCCAGAAAAGAAGCTCTGATGTGAAGCAGCAGATCAGATCCCAGCAGGAAACTGAAGTGAGTCGAGTCAAAGAGCTGGAGGAGAAGCTGCAGCAGGAGATCACTGAGCTGAAGAGGAAAGATGCTGAGCTTCAGCAGCTCTCAAACACCCAGGATCACAATCAGTTTCTCCACAACTACCTCTCACTGTCACCACTCAGTGAGTCTACACACTCATCCAGCATCAACATCCGTCCTCTCAGATACTTTGAGGATGTGACAGCAGCTGTGTCAGAGGTCAGAGGTCAACTACAGGACCTTCTGAGAGAGACATGGACAAACATCTCACTGATCATCACTGATGTGGATGTTTTACTGTCAGATTCACCACCAGAATCTAGTCATCCACACATATTAACTCCAGTTTTCAAGGATGATCTTCTGGAGGATTCTGATTCACCACCAGAATCTAGTCATCCACACAGATTAACTCCAGTTTTCGATGATGATCTTCTGGAGGAATTTGATTCACCACCAGAGAACAGAGCTCGGCCTTCATTGCAGCAGCAGCCTCAGCCTTCGTCGCAACAGCCACAACAGCTGCAACAGCCGCAACAGCCGCCGTCATGGTCTCAGCTTCCGTGGCAGGAGAAGAGGCGGCCTCGGCTTTCGAATCTGACGCCAACTATGCAAATTTCGTTGCCTAAACCAGTGCTGTCGAGGAGATTGGTGTTGCCTCCGCATTTGCATCAGCTGCAGCAGCAGCAGCAGCAGCAGCAGCAGCAGCAGAAGCCTCGGCCTTCATCGCAACAGCAGGAACAGCTGCCGTCATCGTCTCAGCTTCCGTGGCAGGAGAAGAGGCAGCCTCGGCTTTCGAATCTGACGCCGACTATGCAAATTTCGTTGCCTAAACCAGTGCTGTCGAGTAGATTGGTGTTTCCTCCGCAGCAGCAGCCTCGGCCTTCCTCGCAGCAGTAGCAGCCGCAGCAGCCACCGTCAAGAGCAGCAGTAGCATCAGGAGCAGCAGCAGCATCAGCAGCAGCATCAGCAGCAGCATCAGCAGCAGCAGCATCATCAGCAGCAGCAGAAGCAGAAGCAGAAGCAGAAGCAGAAGCAGAAGCAGAAGTAGAAGCAGAAGCAGCAGCAGCCGCCATCTCGGCCTTTGTCACAGCAGCAGAAACCTAGGCCTTCGTCGCAGCAACAGGAGCAGCAGCAGCAGCATCAGGAGCAGCAGCAGCCGCTGTCGTCTCGGCATCTGTCGCAGCAGCAGAAACCTGGGCTTTCGTCGCAGCAGCAGACACAACTATTAAAATCATCAATGTTTCCTGCCTCTGGAGGAGCAGCTCAGGTAAAGACAGCTGATAGGCTGTTGCCTGGAAACAATTCCAGTCAGTGTCTTCAACAGCTCACAGGTTTTTGTATCAGTCTTTCTCACTGTGGATGTGAACGGTCAGAGCTACTGGTACTACATCTTTGGTTCTGGAATGAAACTGTATGTAACAGGTAAGAAGCAACATTTGTTGTCCTTCAGTTGTTTTATTGTAGAAGTTTAAATGTGTTTCAAGTCAGTTTCAGCTGCTTCAGTCTTTCCATGTTAGTTTTTCATCTTTAGTAGAGAATTCATCATGCAGCCATTGTTCCAGAAGAAAAGCTCCATCATCTCTGAAAACATGTTGAAATCTCACTGAACAACTAAACTGGTTCTTGATTTCTGCAAATATCACAGATGTTCCAGATATTTAGAGTTTGATCATCTCAGTCATTCTGGATCATCTGCTGCTCTTTGAAAATGTAGTTTTCTGTCATCAGAAGAAGTTTGGAGATTTCTCTTTCTCTCTTCCTCTCTGGCTTCGCTGTGGCGTTCTGAGTGTGTTAATGAAAAAAATAGTGAAAAAAGCTGCTCCAGGCTGACATTTTAAATGCAAAAAAGATATTTATTTGCAGAAAAAGAGGCTTAATACAGACTTGATCAGGTCTGGGAACTTCTCGGGTCGAATTTGGTAAGAAGAACAAAGCACGTACTTCAAGAGACAGTTCTTATAGCCATAGTCAGATCTAATTACAGACATGCATGGGGTCAATCAGGATTTCTTTGGCAATAGTTTGACAGGTTTTTCCCCTTTGGACAATGACCATCTTGTGTCTCACGATAAGACCCAAACACAGGATATTACTCCCTTTTCTCTTAACTTTGGATCTTCCAAATTTATAAGCCTGGGAACATGTCCTTGGGCAGGTTTTCACATAATGGACCGAAACAATCTCAGTGAACTCAGAAATAAGGCCTAAACTGTCAGGCCTTACAACTGTTAATGCGCTATTAAAGGGTTGTAGTTAAACTTTATATAAAAAGGTAAATATCGTGTACATATATATCACTAAAAAAACTAAAAAAACAACATGACTTTTGATGTCAGATGGAATTTAATTCTGATTCAGAAATGGATTCAGTCAAATAAATGTCAAGATTGAACTGGAAACACGTCTGTGATGTTAAAAATTGCATTCTGAGGTCTAAATTGCTGTGTCATGAGTCCATGACTTCTGGTCCTGATTCTTGTCTGTTCAAAGGCCATGATTTGTTATTGTTCTCCTCCATCAAGTAGCTAAGTTTTGACGCTGAGGCATCTAGACAGTTTTGCTCAAGGTCTCTTTGTTTTCCACTGATGTTTAAGACGAACTGTACGCCTTTTGCCACTTGCCATTCTGAACAATTCAGTATTATGTAATGACCTCTCTAAAGACTGCATGCAATTTAGAGGAACAAATAAACTTGTTTTGCACCTCTGTCGTTTGTCAGTGCCTTGTTTTTTTTTAAAGTGCCTTGTTTAACAGCCGATTGAACTGCCTCACCAGAACACAATTAGAGTACGATTTGAGTGTATGCTTATGAGTAAGATATGCCCAAATTTAAACACAACAGCTCTTTGCAATGAAGAACCTGGTGAAGGAGGGCCATAAAGCCAGCCTGTCTAAGTTGCAGTTTGTGAAACAGCAGGTAAAGTTTGTGGAACACTATTTCAGCTGATGGCAGATCGTTGTCACCGAAGCAGGTGGAGGCCATTCAGAGGATTCCTAGACCTCTCACAAAGAAACAGGTGATGTCTTTTCTAGGGATGTGTTCTTATTGTCGGATGTTTATCGTTGGCTACGCAGAGCTTGAGGCTCCTTTGCCCTCCCTCATCCATGGACGAGGGTTGTCTGCGCACGATAAGGTCAGTTGGACACCTGAGGCAGAAGAGGCCTTCCAGAAGCTGAAGCGGGCCCTGCAGAGGGGTTCATGACATCTGTTCTGTTGCAGGAACATGGCGGGGTGTTGAGACCTGTGGCTTATTGCTCTGGTAAACTGGATCCAGTTGCGACTGGACTTCCACGTTGTTTGTGAGCTGTGGCTGCTGCTGAGAAAGCTGTCTATGCTCACGTGATATGGTAGGTTATGCTAATCTGAACTTGGTACCGCATGCAGTGTCTATGATCCTGTTGGAGCAAAAAACGTCGCATTTGTCTGCTGCTAGGTGGCTTCAGTACCAAACAGTTCTCTTTGATTTTGACTGTATTAAATCCAGCCACTTTCATACCAGGTCCAGAAGACGGTGTACCTCACAACTGTGTGGCTGTGATTAATGAGGTTTGCATCCCCTGACCCGAGGGGAGGAGCATCACGATTTACACTGATAGCAGGTATGGAGTCTGTCATGATTTTGGAGCGATTTTGGAAGTGTAGAAGGGTTTTGAAGTCGGACAGGAAACCTGTCCTGAATGCAGGTAAGGTCCTGCCCAGCTCCATAGCTGTGTGTAACTGTCCATCTCATGTTAACGGGCCTGATTTGGTTTGATTCCGGAGGCAACGCTCGTGTGGATGCGGCTGCGAAGATGGCTGCTTGTTTTCCTGTTAACTGTCCTCTTGTTTCTGCAGTGGCGTCGACAGGTGAAGGCGTGTTCGCTTCCCTGATAGCAATGCAGTCATTCTCCTCTCCTGGATGAGAAACGGTTGTGGCAGTGGAATAACTGTAGTCTGGTTGATGACGTGTGGCGTGCAGGTGACTCGAAACCGTGTTTGCCTAAACATTTTTTCTCCCACTTTGCTAGGCAAAGGGTTGGACCACACATCCTCGGGGGTCATGCTGTCGACCTTGACTAAGTACTGGTTCACAAGGGGTTTTTCCTCTTATGCGCAGAAGTTCTGCCGGTCCAGTGTGATCCTGGCTGCCCACAACGCAGGAGGGGGAGTGAAGATGCCGCTGGCTGCTCATCCGCCGCCCGATAGGCCGTTTGAGTATATCATGCTTGATTTTATTGAGCTCTCTCCTTGTGAAGGGAAGAAGTATTGTATGGTCATTGTTGACGTGTTTTCAAAATGGGTTGAGGTCTTTCCCTCTTCTAAGGCTAACAGCTCCACAGTGGTGAAGGCTTAGCTGAAGAAGATCCTGCCACGGTGGTAATTCATCTGAAATCTCCATTGACAACGGCCCTCATTGCGTTAACGAAGCCCTCAGGAGACACTGTGCCTACCATCCTGCCGGTGGGGGTGCTGTTGAGAGGGAGAATGGTATCTTGACATTTACATTGACAAAGTGTTGTGCAGGAACAGGGTTGTCCTGGCTGAATGCTCTGGAGGCTGTGGATTTGAAGATGCGAGTGCGATTGAGGGCTAACCTGAGTCCGTTCGAGATCCTCTTTGGCAGACCACCGCCGATGGGAGTGGACGCACCAGATGAGTGTCTCCTTCCATCGGCTGAATTGTGTGAGAATTCTGTGCTGTCGTATTGCAAGGAGTAGCACTCTATATTGACACAGATTAACTCACAGGTGAAGGTGTCCAGCCTGTACCAGCCAGTGGACCCCTGCACAGGACTCAGCCAGGAGAGTTGGTCCTGCTGCGAGACCTACTTCAGAAGCACTAAAGGAACGAAGCGTTTGAACAGTTTGTTCCAGGTTCTACTAATGACCCACACTGCTGTTAACATAGCGGAGCGGGCGACCTGGATTCACATCAGCCACTGCAAGAGAGTTCCTGGTCCAGCTTCTGGCTCGTTGGACCCCTAGGCTGTTCCTTGGTCTCTCAGGCATCTGGAGCCTGTTTGCACCTCTGAGCACACATACACACCTACATACACATACATACATACACAGACCTGAGCTTGAACAGAAAGGAGAGTTACTAGAAAATAAAAAAAAGAGAAACATGCAAAATATGAAGAAAAAAAGATTTAAAAAACGAAAAAGAGAAAAAGAGAGACTGATGTTTTTCCAATTCGACACTGCTTCACCACATATTTAATTAATATTTAATTGAAAATATTCCAGTGTTTGTTTTTTGGTTTGTTTTTTTGTCATCTAAAGTTTATGGTAAAGTTTTTGAGATAAAGGATGTTATTTTATTGTGACTGGATGTGAAAGTTAATATTATTAGGGATGCAGACTCTAAATTGGATGATGCTGTTTTTAATCACTGGAAATAAACATATTATTCATTAGCTTTCCTTTTTTGTTGTGTCAAATCATTTTCAAAGCTTAAATATGTGGATTCAGACTTCCTGGAGTCTTCAAGCATCAACTGGGAGACCTGATGTTTCAAACAAGTTTTATTGTAAATGCCACTTCTGACCACATGGGGGCACATAGATCTGCTGTTTCAACAAAAGAGCCACTGACAGGACTGTGTTCATCAGTGGGGACGGTCTGACATGTCCTGTAATGCCAGTTTATGCCACCAGAGGTGCACTTAGGGACAGACATGAACTTTCGTGTGATATACTGCCCCCGCGTGGTCAGAAATGGACATGCAACAGGACACCAGTTACTCTGGATCAGAACGACTGAAAAAGGGAAGAATCCAGATCTGAGTGTAATTTTAACTTAAGAGAGCTGTGAACAAATGACTGTCTGAAAAAAACCTCAATGACCTGAAACAGGGTCCTGATTCTGTTTTAAGCATCTCCATATATAAAACTTTAGAGAACTAATAGAGAGTGTACTTTCTTTTTCAGATGTCCATAAACAGTATGTGAGGGTTTCTGTGAAAACATGAAGTTTGATTTAAAAAAAATCTGTAACAACCTTAAAGCTGCTTAACCCTTTATGAACTAATTCATGATATGTTCAAATTATGTTTCACAAAGTGATGTAACTTAACCTGTTGTCTTTAGTGGTGCCTTAATTTATTTTTTATCTCTTCAGCTGTGATTCAGTTCTTTCTTTTTTTAATGTGTCTTTATGTATATATACACAATCATGGAACACAATGACACCGTTTTTTGAAACATTTATTAAAGACAAATATGATGGGAAGTATTGAGGCTTTTTCAGGTCTAAGATGCAGTTCTAACGTACAGCCAGCAGATGTCACTCTACTGAATGTCACTGCTTCAAAGCAGCTGTCTGAAAGTGGTTCTCTGCTTCATGAAGCTTCGGTTTCACCATCACTAGAGACAACAGCAGGCTGGAGAGTTCATGTATAGTTGCCACTGGACAATCTGGCAAAGAGTAAATGTTGAGCTGCTTAAAAAAGGCAACAGGTGAAACAAGTGAAACTGATAGTTGTTGACTAGAGAGAGCAGAGAGTGAAGCACAGACAGACAGCAGGAGGAAACCCAAATATGGTCAAGGAGCAGAGGGAGAGAATGAAACACGATCCTGACAGTGTCACGTGATTTGTAGCTCAGAGCTTCAGCTGCTGTCAGTTTCTCTTCTGGATTTCTCGTATGTGCTGTTACTGGAGCGAAAATGCATCGACTTGGAGATGTGATTGATCTGCCTGATTCTTTCATGTCCTCTGAGGATGGCAGTGACGAACTTAGAGCACCCACAGAAAACTTTCAAAAATGTCAATGAAAGCTTGTTCATTTCCCAGGTTAAGCTGCCTTTTGATGTGTGTAGGGATGAGTTCATTCAGGCTCAACAGACTGATTAACCAGCTGTTCAGCCGCCGCACACACAAATGGGAGGTTTGTTTTACCTCACAGTGTTGGAAAGGTGTTTGGGTGCGTCACTGCTGTCCTTCTGCGCTTGGTGATCCAGGATGGAATCCAGTTCAACAAGGCTTGCAGAAAGATGAAACAATATCAGAATGACAGTCAGTAGGTCAGGTGTGCAGGCTCTGTTATCAGTCGGGACATCTAGTCAGGGATTGTCCTGATCTTCTCTGTCACCAGTGTGGAGCGCAGGGACATTAGGTGAGGGAGTGTGTGGAAGTGAGACGTACAGCAGGATCTGTTAAAACCCTGCAGCCGCATGTATCTGCCTGGCTGGCGCCTTCCAGTTCAGAGGAGGAGGGAGCGGGACAGGTGGATGAGAGAGAGGTGGTGGTGGACGCCCACGAAGAGATTGAAGATGCGGTTCGGTGTTGGCCGCTACCCCGGAGAGGGCGGGGGGAGCTGGGAGCTCTGCTGCAGAAGTTCAAGTCCAAGCCGTGCAGCTGGCTGGTTCTGGTTACGAGACCAAAGGGGGAGTTTGTGTTCCCACACGGGAGCAGCATCAGAAAGTTCATGTGTGAGCTCCTGAGAAGGTCTAACTGCAGACTGTGGAGACGTGGAGATTCATTCTAGACTGGAAACACGTGGCCTCCAGTCTACAGAGGACCTAGTCCTGAGATGTTCCCCCCAACCTGACCACTCTGGAGTGGAGCTGAGCTGCTCCTGATCTACAGTGGAGCTCCACTTTCTCTACAGTCTCAAACCACATCCTCTGGTGGTCCCTTACGTGAGACAAAACCAAGTGAAGCCCAAGTTTGATTCATTTCAGCAAAGTGGACATTTACACTTTTACTACCAAGATAAGAAGATGGATTCAACTTTGATCAAAGTATTCCCTCCACTGGAGCTGATCTGAGAATCTTTGGATCAGAACATCTCAACAGATTTGAATGAAATCAAGGACACATTTTCCCACTAATTACCATTTGATATTTATTTCTGATGGAATATTTCAGCGTAACAAATGTTAATAAAGACCATGATCACACAGCAGCACAGAGAAGCTGTAGCAGAGTTTCATTTTTACATCCATTTATGTCAATAATGCAGTTTTAGTGAAGGTTTCCATCAGTGTAGAGACACCATGTATGAAAGGGTTCATCTACATGATGTTATCAAAGTTCTCTGCAACAATTCAGCACAAATATCATTCATTTGAACTTTGAACAGTTTTACAGAACTAAAAACCATGTGATGAAACTATAAAGTGTCTGATCAGCTATAAAACTGGATGTAAAACTGGTGTCCACACTGAGGTGAGGAGCTTGAAGCTCCTCTACATCCCTGTTAGCAGGATGAAGGCGCCCTCTAGTGGTGAGCATTAGTTTTCAACAGTCACTGTGTGGGTGTCCGTCTCCAGCCCTTGTAAGGTTGTAAAATATGAGCTTGGCAGCAATATGTATGTGCACCCCTCATTTCAAAAGCTCGACACATACATGTTTCATCAACAAGGCCCTCTGACTGGGATCTACCTGGTTTTTTATTATATGCGATATGCGGATTATCCGCTCCGCCCGCGGGTGCGCGGTTCAACCGCGCATCCCTACTATGTGCCTATTTCAAGCTCAAGGCCACTCCAAACACCAGTAGCACACTCTTAACCCTGAAGGGGCCCACACAGACATGCTGGCTGGGAAACAGACTTAGGCTGATCCTCTTCGGCAGACCACCACCGATGGGAGTGAACGCACCAGATGAGTGTCTCCTTCCATCGGCTCAATTGTGTGAGAATTTCGTATTGCAAGGAGTTGCATTCTATATTGACACAGATTAACTCATGGGTGAAGGTGCCCAGCCTGTACCAGCCAGTGGACCCCTGCACAGGACACAGCCAGGCGAGTGGGTTCTGGTGCATTCATTAGCTTTCCTTTTTTTGTTGTGTCAAATCATTTTCAAAGCTTAAATATGTGGATTCAGACTTCCTGGAGTCTTCAAGTGTCCACTGAGAGCCCTGATTTTTCAACCAAGTTTCATTGTAAATGCCACTTCTGACCACATGGGGGCACATAGATCTGCTGTTTCAACAAAACAGCCACTGACAGGACTGTGTTCATCAGTGGGGACGGTCTGACATGTCCTGTAATGCCAGTTTATGCCACCAGAGGTGCACTTAGGGACAGACATGAACTTTCGTGAGATATGCTGCCCCCATGTGGTCAGAAATGGACATGCAACAGGACACCAGTAACTCTGGATCAGAACGACTGAAAAAGGGAAGAATCCAGATCTGAGTGTAATTTTAACTTAAGAGAGCTGTGAACAAATGACTGTCTGAAAAAAACCCTCAATGACCTGAAACAGGGTCCTGATTCTGTTTTAAGCATCTCCATATATAAAACTTTAGAGAACAAATAGAGAGTGTACTTTCTTTTTCAGATGCCCATAGACAGTACAGAGGGTTTCTGTGAAAACATGAGGTTTGATTTTAAAAAAAGCTTTAATAAGCCTTTATGAACTAATTCATGATATGTTCAAATTATGTTTCACAAAGTGATGTAACTTAACCTGTTGTCTTTAGTGGTGCGTTCATTTATTTTTTATCTCTTCAGTTGTGATTAAGTTCTCTCTCTTTTTAATGTGTCTTTGTGTATATATACACAATCATGGAACACAATGACACCGTTTTTTGAAACATTTATTAAAGACAAATATGATGGGAAGTATTGAGGCTTTTTCAGGTCTAAGATGCAGTTCTAACGTACAGCCAGCAGATGTCACTCTACTGAAAGTCACTGCTTCAAAGCAGCTGTCTGAAAGTGGTTCTCTGCTTCATGAAGCTTCGGTTTCACCATCACTAGAGACAACAGCAGGCTGGAGAGTTCATGTATAGTTGACACTGGACAATCTGGCAAAGAGTAAACGTTGCTGAGCTGCTTTAAAAAACACACAGAACAGGTGAAACTGATAGTTGTTGACTAGAGAGAGCAGAGAGTGAAGCACAGACAGACAGCAGGAGGAAACCCAAATATGGTCAAAGAGCAGAGGGAGAGGAATGAAACACGATCCTGACAGTGTCACGTGATTTGTAGCTCAGAGCTTCAGTTATGAGGAAGTGAAACTCTCTCAGTCTCTGTTACCGAGAGGAGAAATGGAGCAGAAAGGAGATCAGCTGGACAGAGAAACGATCTCTTGTTCAATCTGTCTGGATCTTTTAAAGGATCCAGTGACTATTCCCTGTGGACACAGCTACTGTATGAACTGTATTAAAGACTTCTGGGATGGAGAGGAGGAAGAAGAAAATCCCCAGCTGTCCTCAGTGTAGGCAGACGTTCACACCGACACCTGTCCTGGTGAAAAACACCATGTTAGCAGTTTTAGTGGAGCAGCTGAAGAAGACTGGACTCCAAGCTGCTCCTGCTGATCACTGCTATGCTGGACCTGAAGATGTTGGCTGTGATGTCTGCACTGGAAGAAAACTGAAAGCCATCAAGTCCTGTTTAGTCTGTCTGGCCTCTTACTGTGAGAAACACCTTCAGCCTCATTATGATTCACCTACATTAAAGAAACACCAGCTGGTGGAGCCCTCCAAGAACCTGCAGGACAACATCTGCTCCCGTCATGATGAGGTGATGAAGATGTTCTGTCGTACTGATCAGAAGTGTATCTGTTATCTCTGTCCTGTGGATGAACATAAAGGTCACGACACAGTCTCAGCTGCAGCAGAAAGGACTGAGAGGCAGAGAGAGCTGGAGGTGAGTCGACAAGAAATCCAGCAGAGAATCCAGGACAGAGAGAAAGATGTGAAGCTGCTTCAACAGGAGGTGGAGGCCATCAATCACTCTGCTGATAAAACAGTGGAGGACAGTGAGAAGATCTTCACTGAGCTGATCCGTCTCATCCAGAAAAGAAGCTCTGATGTGAAGCAGCAGATCAGATCCCAGCAGGAAACTGAAGTGAGTCGAGTCAAAGAGCTGGAGGAGAAGCTGCAGCAGGAGATCACTGAGCTGAAGAGGAAAGATGCTGAGCTTCAGCAGCTCTCAAACACCCAGGATCACAATCAGTTTCTCCACAACTACCTCTCCACTGTCACCACTCAGTGAGTCTACACACTCATCCAGCATCAACATCCGTCCTCTCAGATACTTTGAGGATGTGACAGCAGCTGTGTCAGAGGTCAGAGGTCAACTACAGGACCTTCTGAGAGAGACATGGACAAACATCTCACTGATCATCACTGATGTGGATGTTTTACTGTCAGATTCACCACCAGAGACAAAGAACAGAGCTGGATTCTTGAAATATTCATGTGAAATCACTCTGGATCCAAACACAGCAAACACACAGCTGTTACTGTCAGAGGAGAACAGAAAGGTCACATTAATGGACCAACATCAGTCTTATTCTAGTCATCCAGACAGATTCACTGAATATTGGCAGGTGTTGAGTCAACAGAGTCTGACTGGACGTCATTACTGGGAGGTGGAGATGAAAGCTGGTTATGTTTATGTAGCAGTCGCATACAAGAATATCAGCAGAACAGGGAGTTGGAAACAAAGTGGATTTGGAGGAAATGACAAATCTTGGTCTCTATATTGTTCCTCAAACAGTTATGTATTTTATTACAACAGCATCCGAACCTCCATCTCAGGTCCTCAGTCCTCCAGAGTAGGAGTGTACCTGGATCACAGAGCAGGTGTTCTGTCCTTCTACAGCGTCTCTGAAACCATGACTCTCCTCCACAGAGTCCAGACCACATTCACTCAGCCGCTCTACGCTGGAGTTTTAATTGGTCACTCTACTGGAGACTCAGCAGAGTTGTTTCAACTGAAATAGATTTATTGTAAGTTCCAGTTTGTAGCTGAGTGTTCATTTCTCAGAGATCAATGTCTCCAACACTGATTGTTGGCGGGACAATGTTGTTCTATTAGTTGTTGTTATGTTGTTATTTCCTCTTTTGCAGATGCTTCTCTTTCAAATGTCTGTTTATTGATGGAACAGATTCATTTTAGCTGCATATCCTTTTTCTTCAAATGAAAATCTAAATGTGTCTCTGCTCTAAATGTTGGCCTCTAAACATTTGTATTGATGTAGAATTATTTGATGTTTCTTCAACTTCATGGACCTGAACAGAAACATCAGCAGATGTGGAGACCAAATGCTGTTGATGTTTCAAAGTTTCTCCTCATTCAGAAACAGTTTGTGATTTGTATGAATGTAAAGAAATCATTTCCATATTTCCTGGGTTCCCTGAATGCAGCATCAGTGGAACAGTGTCAACAAACTGCTCCAGTGTGATATTCCAGATATTTAAATGTGTCTTTACTGATGTTGTTGAAACTAAAGTCTCAGTGAAGTTTTTTTCACATCTTCCTGCAGGTCAACAACTGAAAGCTGAAAACTAATGCTCACCACTAGAGGGCGCCTTCATCCTGCTAACAGGGATGTAGAGGAGCTTCAAGCTCCTCACCTCAGTGTGGACACCAGTTTTACATCCAGTTTTATAGCTGATCAGACACTTTATAGTTTCATCACATGGTTTTTAGTTCTGTAAAACTGTTCAAAGTTCAAATAAATGATATTTGTGCTGAATTGTTGCAGAGAACTTTGATAACATCATGTAGATGAACCCTTTCATACATGGTGTCTCTACACTGATGGAAACCTTCACTAAAACTGCATTATTGACATAACGGATGTAAAAATGAAACTCTGCTACAGCTTCTCTGTGCTGCTGTGTGATCATGGTCTTTATTAACATTTGTTCAGCTGAAATATTCCATCAGAAATAAATATCAAATGGTAATTAATGAGAAAATGTGTCCTTGATTTCATTCAAATCTGTTGAGATGTTCTGATCCAAAGATTCTCAGATCAGCTCCAGTGGAGGGAATACTTTGATCAAAGTTGAACCCATCTTCTTATCTTGGTAGTAAAAGTGTAAATGTCCACTGTGGTGAACATGAAGTGTCAGTGGTTTGATTCTGGCGTCAGAAGGGAGCAGTTGTACAGCTGGATGTCCACATGCAGGAATGATTTCCTGTGGCGTTCACTTGTTCATGCTGATGAATGAGTGTGTTGTTGAACGTGTTCCTGTGACTGAGCAGCTCACCATGGAGCAGACGTCCAGAGTCCAATACTGTCCTGAACGTGGACAGCATCACAACACTGACTCTAAATGTCCCATTTGGTGGTATTCTGAACTCTGAAGGACGATTCAGGTAAAACTGTTGATGTCTCATTCATGACCTGCTAGGTTGAACATTTTAATCCTAAAACATGGAGAAAACATGTCTTCTGACTGTTGACCTTTGACTCTAAGAAAAGAAAATAAGAACTTTTAAACCTGACTGCATCCAGTCTGTCATTAATGTCCAAAAATGGAGGACAAATGATTCCAAATGAATTTACATGATACTTTATTGATCAGCTTCAACAATGTCTTCCAACATCAACGTTCAAAAATCTCAGAGCTCCAGACGTTCAAGTGTTTGTGTTGAAGTATTTCTGTGTTGTTGTTTTTCTCCTCCTTCATGGATCTGAACAGAGAAATCATCAGATCTTCATTCATCACTCCCACTCTGCTGTTTCCAACTCATTTAGACACTTTTGAATTTAAACTAATTTCCTAATTAATTTACAGAACAGATGTTTTTGATGGAAATCCACTCAAAAAAATTGATAGATTTTAAGTAAACTGCATATTTCATGGTGAATAAAAAAACTTGGGCTTCACTTGGTTTTGTCTCATGTCAGGGACCACCAGAGGATGTGGTTTGAGACTGTAGAGAAAGTGGAGCTCCACTGTAGATCAGGAGCAGCTCAGCTCCACTCCAGAGTGGTCAGGGTGAGGGGAACATCTCAGGACTAGGTCCTCTGTAGACTGGAGGCCACACGTTTCCAGTCTAGAATGAATCTCCACGTCTCCACAGTCTGCAGTCAGACCTTCTAGGGAGCTCACACATGAACTTTCTGATGCTGGCACTGTTGGATCTAACACCAACATTTCACTGTGAACAGGCAGAGACTCAGACAAACTTCTTAGTTTTCCTTGTGCAAGGGGAGCACGGACAGAGATCACACACTCTGCAGGTTCAACTCCACCAGCAGAGGCGTCACCTGGCCTGGGCATCTGTGGCTTCAGCCCAGGATGTTTTTTCTCTAGCCCTGAATTTTTCAATGTGACAGGCTGACAAAAATTATGGACACGAAAAAAGTTTTTCCAATTTTCAGCGAATGCAACACAGGATGACGTCTCAACATGAGACCAATCAGAGAGGGGTTGCGTATGCTTGTCTCAACCTCTGGCGCCAATATGTTTTTACTTCAATAGAGACAGCAAGAAATGAAAAAAATAAAAAAAAACTATAGATATACGGCATTTTTTTCTTTCCAAAAAGGACGTGGAGGCTGACTCGGCTGGGGCTCACGTCTGCGAGGAACCGCCACCAGAAACAGGTAAATAAATGAATGCCCAATTCACATTCAGTTTGTGAAATGTGTAGTTACTAAAGGGGCTGTGGGACAGGCTAGCATCCCCGGGAGTAGGCTACATCGTGAAAAAGAAGATGAATGAAAGCGCGGTACAATCATACTACAACCCTTGTAACTGTAGGGTTACACATATGCTACATCTTCATTACCACCGCCAAGGAGGTTAGCCCTAACCCTGCCCAGAGTCAGGACTAAACAAGGTGAAGCTGCATTTCAGTTTTATGCTCCTAAAATCTGGAACAGTCTTCCAGAAGATGTGAGACAGACCTGAACTCTGACAATGTTCTGATCCAGACTGAAAACAGTTCTGTTGAGATGTGAAGATGACAACTGAAAGGATTTTATCTGCACTCTTCATTTTTAACTTAATTTATTTTTCTTTTTAATTAATTTTTAATTTAATTTATTAATGATTGTTTTTATCCTTGTATGGAATGATTCTATTTGCCATCTTGTAATTTTATGCATCTGTAAAGCACTTTGAATTGCCTTGTGTGTGAATTGTGCTCTACAAATAAACTTGCCTTGCCTATATGGGAGAACTGTTGTACTTTTCTAGTTCAGTGATATTTTTCTCAAATACGTATCTTGCACAACTACATTGCTGCTTTTATGACATTTTACTAAGCAGGGCATAAAATCGCGACTGACTGGTCGCCAAATGCGACCAAAATTTGACCATTTCGACCGTTTTTTTCTGCCTTGTCGCCAGCGGCGAGGGCCACAAAATCCACCATCAACTTAGAAAAAAAACATTTGTTTTCTATGATTTCTGCACATGTCATGTGCCATCAAGGCAAACATATCTAAATAATTTTAAAAAGTGGCCATGTTTTGGGTGCACATCGTTTGCCGGGAGTCATAACTACACATGCGCCTAACCCAGCGACTGACAGATGGACAAAACTGAAGACGGACGAATGGAAAACCTATCACTGAATCTACTCCACAGCAAAATGGATCGTTTTGGTAAATAATCTCATAAAAATACACAACATAATAGTTAACAAGAAAGAAGAGGTCTTGTTTTTCATAGTGAGCATAATGGAAACAGAATAAAATGCGCTTTCATGCTTGTAAATGTTGTTTTCTGTTGTCAGAAGTTTGGAGATCTCCTGGAGACAATGATGTGACTTTTCTT
The DNA here is from genome assembly GCA_018398805.1 of Hirundichthys speculiger. Lineage (NCBI taxonomy): Eukaryota > Metazoa > Chordata > Actinopteri > Beloniformes > Exocoetidae > Hirundichthys > Hirundichthys speculiger. The sequence continues at coordinate 38,159 of JAGFBZ010000790.1, read as the reverse complement.
CTCTTGATCTGGTCACGTCACCGTCAAGGAGAAGATCTGCACGAGGGACCTTGAACTGTTAGCTGTGAGTTTCCGTCCTTATTATTTACCCAGAGAGTTTACCTGTGTTATTCTGGTAGCGGTTTATATTATACCTGGTATCGCTCCAGACGCAGCCTGTGATGTCATCAGCTCCGTTATTGCAAGGCTGCAAACACAGTATCCAAACTCAGTTATGGCGATCTCTGGAGACTTCAACAATGTCTCCCTCTCTACAGCTTTACCATCATTCCAACAGTTTGTCAGCTGCTCCACCAGAGAAAATAAGACGTTGGACTTATTTTATGCAAATATTAAAAATGCATACAGCTGCTCTGCCCTGCCACCTTTAGGAAGATCTGACCATAATCTGGTTTTTCTCACCTCCACCTACAAGCCCATCGTTCAGCAGCAACCAGTGATCACAAAAACTATCAAAACCTGGTCTAATGAAGCTGAAGATGCTCTGAAAGGTTGCTTTGAGGCTACGGACTGGAATGTCCTCTGTGAACCTCATGGAGACAACATCAACGCCATGACTGAGTGTGTGACAGATTATATAAACTTCTGTGTGGACGGCATCGTTCCAACAAGAACTGTGAGGTGCTTCCCCAATAACAAACCCTGGATCACCAGAGACCTGAAAAAGCTGTTAAACATCAAAAAGGAAGCCTTCAGGGATGGAGACAGGGAGTTATTGAAGACAACACAAAAACTAATTAAAGAACAAACCAGGAAGTGCAAGGAGGACTACAGGAAGAAGCTAGAAAGGCAGCTCCAGCAGAACAACGGAAGGGATGTGTGGTCTGGAATGAAGAAGATCACCGGCTTCAAGGCAAAGGGGGACCAGACTGATGGAGGTCTGGACAGAGCTAATGAACTGAACACGTTCTTCAATAGGTTCAGTTCCCCCCCTGCCTCCAGCCCAACAGACCACACCCCCTCGGTGAGCCCACAGCTTTCCTGTCACACCTCCACTCTGTCACCCTGCAGCTCAGTCATGGACCAGAAACCAGCATCATCTTTCTCCAGCTCAGAGACCTCCTCTGCCTCCCCCTCCACTCTGTCTGTCTCCTGCCATCAGGTCAAAAAACAACTTGAGAAACTGAACCAGAACAAGGCTGCAGGTCCAGACGGTGTCTGTCCCAGAGTTCTCAAGACCTGCTCATTGCAACTATGTCCGATTCTCCAGCACCTCTTCAACACCAGTTTGAGACAGAGAACAGTTCCTGTGCTGTGGAAAACATCCTGCCTTGTTCCAGTGCCTAAAAAACCACAACCAGCTGAACCTAATGACTACAGACCAGTTGCCCTGACATCTCACATCATGAAAGTCCTGGAGAGACTCTTACTGGCCCACCTCAACAAGCAGGTCAGCACCTTTCAGGACCCATTACAGTTTGCATATCGTAATGGGCTTGGGGTTGAAGACGCCATCATCTACCTGCTTCACAGAGCCCACTCTCATCTGGACCAATCAGGTAGCACTTTGAGGGTCATGTTCTTTGATTTCTCAAGTGCTTTTAATACAATTCAGCCTGCGTTGTTATGTGAGAAGCTCCATCAGTTCCAGGTGGATTCCTCCACAACCTCCTGGATTCATGACTACCTCACAAACAGACCACAGTTTGTGAGACTGAAAGGTTGTGTGTCTGAGATGGAGGTCAGCAGCATTGGAGCACCACAAGGAACTGTTCTCTCACCATTTCTCTTCACGCTCTACACCTCTGACTTCCAGTACAACTCTGAGTCCTGTCATCTGCAGAAATACTCTGATGACTCTGCAGTTGTTGGGTGTATCAGCAACGGACAGGAAGCAGAGTACAGAGAACTGATCTGTCAGTTTTTGTGAAATGGTGTAGTAACAATCATCTCGTATTAAATACCAGCAAAACTAAGGAGATGATTGTCGACTTCAGGAGGAGCAAGAATCAACACAGCAGTGTTTCCATCCTGGGAAAGGAGGTGGAGGTGGTGGAGGAATACAAGTATCTTGGAGTTCAGCTTGACAACAGACTGGAGTGGAAATGCAACACAGAATACATCTACAAGAAAGGTCAGAGCAGACTCTACTTTTTAAGAAAGCTGAGATCTTTTAATGTCTGCACCAAGATGTTGCACATCTTCTATAGGTCTGTTTGTTGAAAGTGCAATCAGCTTTGCAGCCATCTGCTGTGGGGCAGCAGCATCAGAACCAGAGACCTGAAGAGAATCAACAAACTGATCAGGAAAGCTGGATCTGTGCTGGGTGTAACTTTGGAGCCGCTGGAACTGATTGTACAAAAAAGAATGCTGCACAAGCTGATGAAGATGATGGAGGACTCTTCACACCCTCTCCATGAAGATGATGGAGGACTCTTCACTCCCTCTCCACGACACAGTGATCAAACAACAGAGTGTGTTCAGTGAGAGGCTTCTTCAGGTCCGTTGCAAGACGGAAAGATACAGAAGATCATTCCTGCCAGCAGCCATCAGCCTCCACAACAAGACCTAACACCTGTTATTATATTATTATTTCTGTCTGTTTTTTTATTTAAAAAAAAAAAAAAAAAAAAAAAAAAAAGAGAGAGAGCCCTTACTCCATTGAATTTCCCTTTATGGGATAAATAAAGTATTTTTCATTTCATTTTCATTTCATTTCATTTCATCTAATCGTGCAGCGTTGAAGTGTCGGGACATAAAAAAGCAGCTCCAAGCCAACTTTTAAATGCAAAAAGATATTTATTTACAAGGAAAAAGAAGGCTTAATACAGACTTGCGCTAGTCTGGGATGTTATGAAGAAATCCAAGCCCGCACAAACGAGAGAAAGCTTTATACCCATAGCCCGGTATAATTTCTGACACGTTTGGAATCAATCAAAGCTTCTCCTAACCATTCCCAGCATGTTTTTCTCTTAGACAATAGACAGCTGGAATTTTTGATAACACAGGATGTACTCCCTTTTCTTGATCACAGATCTTCCAGATTTGTACAGCCTGGGAACGTGTCCTTGGAACATACAAACAAACTCTAATGAACTCAGGGATTTTCCCGCAGAGGCCTTAAAGCTGTTAAAGAGTCATAGTTGAACTTTATATAAAAAGGTAAATATCATGTAAATATCATATTGATGACACCACATAAATCATACCTGTCAAGTATCTCGTTTTGGCCGGGAAAGTCCCATATTTTACTCTTCTTTCCCACCGTCCTCCCCTATTAGTATTTTTCCCGTAAATATCCCGTATTTTAACCTGCGTTATTAGAAATAATAATACCTCATCGGGTGGAGTAAAAACCAAAAAAAAATTCCCAATTTGAGATCTGTTATTTGCCTCGTGTTACTTGCCACAGCAGCAGCTACTACAGGTGCTGTAGGTGGTAGATGTCACGATAACTGCCACGCCAGCACTACATGCTGTAGGTGGTAGATGTCGCGATAACTGCCACAGCAGCAGCTACTACAGGTGCTGTAGGTGGTAGATGTCGCGATAACTGCCACAGCAGCAGCTACTACAGGTGCTGTAGGTGGTAGATGTCACGATAACTGCCACAGCAGCAGCTACTACAGGTGCTGTAGGTGGAAGATGTCACGATAACTGCCACAGCAGCAGCTACTACAGGTGCTGTAGGTGGTAGATGTCGCGATAACTGCCACAGCAGCAGCTACTACAGGTGCTGTAGGTGGAAGATGTCACGATAACTGCCACAGCAGCAGCTACTACAGGTGCTGTAGGTGGAAGATGTCACGATAACTGCCACAGCAGCAGCTACTACAGGTACTGTAGGTGGTAGATGTCACGATAACTGCCACAGCAGCAGCTACTACAGGTGCTGTAGGTGGAAGATGTCACGATAACTGCCACAGCAGCAGCTACTACAGGTGCTGTAGGTGGAGACGATAACTGCCACAGCAGCTACTACAGGTGCTGTAGGTGGTAGATGTCGCGATAACTGCCACAGCAGCAGCTACTACAGGTGCTGTAGGTGGAAGATGTCACGATAACTGCCACAGCAGCAGCTACTACAGGTGCTGTAGGTGGTAGATGTCACGATAACTGCCACAGCAGCAGCTACTACAGGTGCTGTAGGTGGTAGATGTGATAACTGCCACAGCAGCAGCTACTACAGGTGCTGTAGGTGGAAGATGTCACGATAACTGCCACAGCAGCAGCTACTACAGGTGCTGTAGGTGGTAGATGTCGCGATAACTGCCACAGCAGCAGCTACTACAGGTACTGTAGGTGGAAGATGTCACGATAACTGCCACAGCAGCAGCTACTACAGGTGCTGTAGGTGGTAGATGTCACGATAACTGCCACAGCAGCAGCTACTACAGGTGCTGTAGGTGGTAGATGTCGCGATAACTGCCACAGCAGCAGCTACTACAGGTGCTGTAGGTGGTAGATGTCGCGATAACTGCCACAGCAGCAGCTACTACAGGTACTGTAGGTGGTAGATGTCACGATAACTGCCACAGCAGCAGCTACTACAGGTGCTGTAGGTGGAAGATGTCGCGATAACTGCCACAGCAGCAGCTACTACAGGTGCTGTAGGTGGTAGATGTCGTGATAACTGCCACAGCAGCAGCTACTACAGGTACTGTAGGTGGTAGATGTCACGATAACTGCCACAGCAGCAGCTACTACAGGTGCTGTAGGTGGAAGATGTCACGATAACTGCCACAGCAGCAGCTACTACAGGTACTGTAGGTGGTAGATGTCACGATAACTGCCACAGCAGCAGCTACTACAGGTGCTGTAGGTGGAAGATGTCATAACTGCCACAGCAGCAGCTACTACAGGTGCTGCTGTAGGTGGAAGACGTCACGATAACTGCCACAGCAGCAGCTACTACAGGTGCTGTAGGTGGTAGATGTTGCGATAACTGCCACAGCAGCAGCTACTACAGGTGCTGTAGGTGGAAGATGTCACGATAACTGCCACAGCAGCAGCTACTACAGGTGCTGTAGGTGGTAGATGTCGCGATAACTGCCACAGCAGCAGCTACTACAGGTGCTGTAGGTGGTAGATGTCGCGATAACTGCCACAGCAGCAGCTACTACAGGTGCTGTAGGTGGTAGATGTCGCGATAACTGCCACAGCAGCAGCTACTACAGGTGCTGTAGGTGGAAGATGTCACGATAACTGCCACAGCTGCAGCTACTACTACAGGTGCTGTAGGTGGTAGATGTCGCGATAACTGCCACAGCAGCAGCTACTACAGTGCTGTAGGTGGTAGATGTCACGATAACTGCCACACTGCCACAGCAGCAGCTACTACAGGTGCTGTAGGTGGTAGATGTCGCGATAACTGCCACAGCAGCAGCTACTACAGGTGCTGTAGGTGGAAGATGTCACGATAACTGCCACAGCAGCAGCTACTACAGGTGCTGTAGGTGGAAGATGTCACGATAACTGCCACAGCAGCAGCTACTACAGGTACTGTAGGTGGAAGATGTCACGATAACTGCCACAGCAGCAGCTACTACAGGTGTACTGTAGGTGGTGGAAGATGTCACGATATAACTGCCACAGCAGCAGCTACTACAGGTACTGTAGGTGGAAGATGTCGCGATAACTGCCACAGCAGCAGCTACTACAGGTGCTGTAGGTGGAAGATGTCGCGATAACTGCCACAGCAGCAGCTACTACAGGTGCTGTAGGTGGTAGATGTCGCGATAACTGCCACAGCAGCAGCTACTACAGGTGCTGTAGGTGGAAGATGTCGCGATAACTGCCACAGCAGCAGCTACTACAGGTGCTGTAGGTGGAAGATGTCGCGATAACTGCCACAGCAGCAGCTACTACAGGTGCTGTAGGTGGAAGATGTCACGATAACTGCCACAGCAGCAGCTACTACAGGTGCTGTAGGTGGTAGATGTCGCGATAACTGCCACAGCAGCAGCTACTACAGGTGCTGTAGGTGGAAGATGTCACGATAACTGCCACAGCAGCAGCTACTACAGGTACTGTAGGTGGAAGATGTCACGATAATAACTGCCACACAGCAGCAGCTACTACAGGTGCTGTAGGTGGAAGATGTCACGATAACTGCCACAGCAGCAGCTACTACAGGTGCTGTAGGTGGTAGATGTCGCGATAACTGCCACAGCAGCAGCTACTACAGGTACTGTAGGTGGAAGATGTCGCGATAACTGCCACAGCAGCAGCTACTACAGGTACTGTAGGTGGAAGATGTCACGATAACTGCCACAGCAGCAGCTACTACAGGTGCTGTAGGTGGAAGATGTCACGATAACTGCCACAGCAGCAGCTACTACAGGTGCTGTAGGTGGAAGATGTCAGATAACTGCCACGCAGCAGCTACTACAGGTGCTGTAGGTGGTAGATGTCGGGAACTGCCACAGCAGCAGCTACTACAGGTGCTGTAGGTGGTAGATGTCGTGATAACTGCCACAGCAGCAGCTACTACAGGTGCTGTAGGTGGTAGATGTCGGGATAACTGCCACAGCAGCAGCTACTACAGGTGCTGTAGGTGGAAGATGTCGTGATAACTGCCACAGCAGCAGCTACTACAGGTGCTGTAGGTGGTAGATGTCACGATAACTGCCACAGCAGCAGCTACTACAGGTGCTGTAGGTGGTAGATGTCTCGATAACTGCCACAGCAGCAGCTACTACTACTGTAGGTGGTAGATGTGGTAACTGCCACAAGCAGCAGCTACTACAGGTCTGTAGTAGATGTCAGATAACTGCCACAGCAGCAGCTACTACAGGTGCTGTAGGTGGTAGATGTCTCGATAATAACCACAGCAGCAGCTACTACAGGTGCTGTAGGTGGTAGATGTCACGATAACTGCCACAGCAGCAGCTACTACTACATGTACTGTAGGTGGTAGATGTCTCGATAACTGCCACAGCAGCAGCTACTACAGGTGCTGTAGGTGGTAGATGTCGTGATAACTACCACAGCAGCAGCTACTACAGGTGCTGTAGGTGGAAGATGTCATGATAACTGCCACAGCAGCAGCTACTACAGGTGCTGTAGGTGGAAGATGTCGTGATAACTGCCACAGCAGCAGCTACTACAGGTACTGTAGGTGGAAGATGTCGCGATAACTGCCACAGCAGCAGCTACTACAGGTACTGTAGGTGGTAGATGTCACGATAACTGCCACAGCAGCAGCTACTACATGTACTGTAGGTGGTAGATGTCGCGATAACTGCCACAGCAGCAGCTACTACAGGTGCTGTAGGTGGTAGATGTCGCGATAACTGCCACAGCAGCAGCTACTACAGGTGCTGTAGGTGGTAGATGTCGCGATAACTGCCACAGCAGCAGCTACTACAGGTGCTGTAGGTGGTAGATGTCGTGATAACTGCCACAGCAGCAGCTACTACAGGTACTGTAGGTGGAAGATGTCACGATAACTGCCACAGCAGCAGCTACTACAGGTGCTGTAGGTGGAAGATGTCGTGATAACTGCCACAGCAGCAGCTACTACAGGTGCTGTAGGTGGAAGATGTCGTGATAACTGCCACAGCAGCAGCTACTACATGTACTGTAGGTGGAAGATGTCACGATAACTGCCACAGCAGCAGCTACTACAGGTACTGTAGGTGGTAGATATCACGATAACTGCCACAGCAGCAGCTACTACAGGTGCTGTAGGTGGTAGATGTCACGATAACTGCCACAGCAGCAGCTACTACAGGTGCTGTAGGTGGTAGATGTCACGATAACTGCCACAGCAGCAGCTACTACATGTACTGTAGGTGGTAGATGTCACGATAACTGCCACAGCAGCAGCTACTACAGGTGCTGTATGTGGTAGATATCACGATAACTGCCACAGCAGCAGCTACTACAGGTGCTGTAGGTGGTAGATGTCACGATAACTGCCACAGCAGCAGCTACTACATGTACTGTAGGTGGTAGATGTCTCGATAACTGCCACAGCAGCAGCTACTACAGGTGCTGTAGGTGGAAGATGTCACGATAACTGCCACAGCAGCAGCTACTACAGGTGCTGTAGGTGGAAGATGTCGCGATAACTGCCACAGCAGCAGCTACTACAGGTACTGTAGGTGGTAGATATCACGATAACTAGCCCTACGCAGAGCTAGAACATCTTATTATTCTTCGCTAATAGAAGAGAACAAACATAACCCACGTTTTCTCTTCAGCACTGTAGCCAGGCTGACAAAGAGTCACAACTCTGTTGGTCCATGCATTCCTGCTACTCTCAGTAGTGAAGACTTTATGAGCTTTTTCAATGGGAAAATAATCAAAATTAGAGATGAGATCGGCCAGGCCCAACTGTCGGCGGCTGTGGACATCCCTGCAGTTTCGTTGATCTCTTCCGTTTCTGATCTGACTCTGGACTGTTTTTCTCCTATGGGCCTCTCTGAGTTGACCTCAACTATCAGTAAAGCTAAACCATCTACATGTCTGTTGGATCCCATCCCAACTCGACTGTTCAAGGATGTTATATCCTCTATTGGTATATCAATTTTGGATCAGATTAACCTATCTCTACAATTAAGATATGTACCACAGGTTTTTAAAGTTGCAGTCATTAAACCTTTGCTCAAGAAACCATCCCTTGACCCGGACATCTTGGCAAACTATAGACCAATATCCAACCTTCCATTTATCTCTAAAATTCTGGAAAAAATAGTTGCTAGCCAGTTAGGAGAACACCTGCATAGAAATGATCTATTTGAGGTCTTTCAGTCAGGGTTTAGAACTCATCATAGCACAGAAACTGCACTGATTAGAGTCTCCAACGACCTCCTCATGGCCTCAGACAATGGATTAGTTTCTGTCCTTGTTCTGCTGGACCTCAGTGCTGCTTTTGATACTGTCGATCACGGCCTTTTGCCTGTACAGATTACAGCACACTGTTGGAATTAAAGGGACAGCATTAGGCTGGTTTAAGTCATACCTATCTGACAGGTTCCAGTTCGTCCATGTTTAATGACGTTTCTTCTACACGGACTAGGGTCTGCTATGGCGTCCCACAGGGTTCAGTTCTGGGACCAATCCTTTTCACTTTATACATGCTGGCCCTTGGGAAAAATTATCCAGAGCCATGGCATAAACTTTCATTGCTACGCTGATGATACGCAGCTGTACTTATCTATGAAACCAGAGGAAACAAAACCTTTGGCTAAACTTCAAGGGTGTCTTAATGATATTAAGTCCTGGATGTCCTCTAACTTTTTGCTTCTAAACTCGGATAAAACAGAGGTTATTGTCTTTGGTCCCAAACACCTGAGGAATGGATTGACTGGATTTACGCTGGCTTCCAGCACAGTTGCGAAAAAACCTTGGAGTTATTTTTGATCAGGATATGTCATTTAAGCAGCATATTAATCAGGTTTGCAAGACTGCCTTTTTTCATCTCCGAAATATTGCCAAATTAGGAGCATCCTCTCCCAGGGTGATGCCGAAAAATTAATCCACGCGTTTGTTAGCTCTAGACTGGATTACTGTAACGCGCTGTTAGCAGGATGTCCGAAAAGCTCGCTAAATAGCCTTCAATTGATCCAGAACGCAGCAGCGAGGGTGCTGACAGGAATCCGCAAGCGAGATCACATCTCTCCCGTGTTAGCCTCCCTCCATTGGCTTCCCGTGAAATTTAGAATTGAGTTTAAAATTCTGCTTCTCGCATATAAGGCCCTTAATGGCCTAGCTCCGCGCTATTTACAAGACTTGATAGCTCGTTATGCTCCTAATAGAGCTCTCCGCTCTCAGAGTGCAGGATTACTCGTCGTTCCTAGAATATCTAAAAGTAGGTTTGGAGGACGGGCCTTCTGCTACCAGGCACCTTTTTTATGGAACCAGCTACCAGTTTGGGTTAAGGAGGCTGATACTATCTCCATCTTTAAAAAACTAAATTGAAAACATTTCTGTTCAGTAAAGCCTACATTAGTCTTAACTATAGTGTGTAGGGGCTAATAGTTATAACTATAGTTGTAGTAGTAAGACTAGAGTAGCTCGTCTTAATCACAGCTTTGTCATAGTTATGCTGCTATAGGCCTACGCTACAGGGAGACACCAGCATGATCTGCTGGGTGGTGTCTCCACTGCTCTTCTCCTTTTTCTTCCCTTTCTTCCTCCCTTCCTCCTCCTCCAGCTCATTTATAATTATTTGGGAGCACCCTGCTACTGAAACTGTGCTCCATTTTCTTTGCTTTCCTGGTTTGTTTGTGCTGTTTCTGTTTCTGCCCCCTTTTCTCTCTTGTGTATTTGCAGGCCAGAGTTTCCTGGGTTTCATGCTGACTTGCAGTTCCATCCACTGTCCATCCTGGGGTTTCTCCTCCACTTGTGTTTGGGTACCGACTGGCGTGGTGATCGGCGACCTGGTCCTCTGGCCATCTCATCCCAGTGCTGCTGCCTCCATCTGTTTATGTTATATATTGCATCCTTTTGCTTGAAATCCTACCCTTCTCTTTTCTTAAACCCAAACCCCTTCCTCCTCCCCCCCTCCTCCCCCTTCTCTCACACACCCTCACCTACACCCCACCCACACATTACTGATACTCAAGAGCCTATCATGGCTCATTACGCTGACCACACGCCCAAGGGCCCTCCATAGCTCGCTTGCATTCACCCTACAACACATTCCACTACTTCTTTTTATTATTTTTTACTTTTTCTGTGCTCTCCTCTCTCTGTCCTACATCCTCTTTCTGTCTCTCCATCTTCTCTCTGTCCTACATCCTCTCTCTGTCCTGTCTCCCCTCTTTTTTTCTCTTCTCTACCCGGCTGGCCTTCGGCAGGAAGGTCCCCCCATATGATCCAGGTCCTGCTCAAGGTTTCTTCCTCTTAAAGTGGAGTTTTTTCCTTGCCACTGTTTGGTATAAAGGTTTTTTTTTCTCCCTACGTGGGAGTTTTTTTACCTGCCATTATCATTGATTGGATTTAATTGTATAATCTTAGTTGATGATATTTGCTCGGGGGTCATGCTCTGGGTCTCTGTAAAGCGCCTAGAGACAATTGTCATTGTAACAGACGCTATATAAATAAAATTGAATTGAATTGAATTGAATAACTGCCACAGCAGCAGCTACTACAGGTGCTGTATGTGGTAGATGTCACGATAACTGCCACAGCAGCAGCTACTACAGGTGCTGTATGTGGTAGATATCACGATAACTGCCACAGCAGCAGCTACTACAGGTGCTATAGGTGGTAGATGTCATGATAACTGCCACAGCAGCAGCTACTACATGTATGTAGTGTAATGTCTCGATAACTGCCACAGCAGCGCTACTACAGGTGCTGTAGGTGGAAGATGTCACGATAACTGCCACGCAGCAGCTACTACTCTACAGGTGCTGTAGGTGGAAGATGTCGCGATAACTGCCACAGCAGCAGCTACTACAGGTACTGTAGGTGGTAGATATCACGATAACTGCCACAGCAGCAGCTACTACAGGTGCTGTAGGTGGTAGATGTCACGATAACTGCCACAGCAGCAGCTACTACAGGTGCTGTAGGTGGAAGATGTCGTGATAACTGCCACAGCAGCAGGTACTACAGGTGCTGTAGGTGGAAGATGTCATGATAACTGCCACAGCAGCAGCTACTACAGGTACTGTAGGTGGTAGATGTCTCGATAACTGCCACAGCAGCAGCTACTACAGGTGCTGTAGGTGGAAGATGTCGCGATAACTGCCACAGCAGCAGCTACTACAGGTACTGTAGGTGGTAGATATCACGATAACTGCCACAGCAGCAGCTACTACAGGTGCTGTATGTGGTAGATGTCACGATAACTGCCACAGCAGCAGCTACTACAGGTGCTGTAGGTGGAAGATGTCGTGATAACTGCCACAGCAGCAGGTACTACAGGTGCTGTAGGTGGAAGATGTCATGATAACTGCCACAGCAGCAGCTACTACAGGTACTGTAGGTGGTAGATGTCGTGATTACTGCCACAGCAGCAGCTACTACAGGTACTGTAGGTGGTAGATGTCACGATAACTGCCACAGCAGCAGCTACTACAGGTGCTGTAGGTGGAAGATGTCACGATAACTGCCACAGCAGCAGCTACTACAGGTACTGTAGGTGGTAGATGTCTCGATAACTGCCACAGCAGCAGCTACTACAGGTACTGTAGGTGGAAGATGTCATGATAACTGCCACAGCAGCAGCTACTACAGGTGCTGTAGGTGGTAGATGTCTCGATAACTGCCACAGCAGCAGCTACTACAGGTGCTGTAGGTGGAAGATGTCGTGATAACTACCACAGCAGCAGCTACTACAGGTGCTGTAGGTGGAAGATGTCATGATAACTGCCACAGCAGCAGCTACTACAGGTGCTGTAGGTGGAAGATGTCATGATAACTGCCACAGCAGCAGCTACTACAGGTGCTGTAGGTGGAAGATGTCATGATAACTACCACAGCAGCAGCTACTACAGGTGCTGTAGGTGGAAGATGTCGCGATAACTGCCACAGCAGCAGCTACTACAGGTGCTGTAGGTGGTAGATGTCGTGATAACTGCCACAGCAGCAGCTACTACAGGTGCTGTAGGTGGTAGATGTCACGATAACTGCCACAGCAGCAGCTACTACAGGTGCTGTAGGTGGTAGATGTCACGAGGTTAGTGTGTGACATCCAATAAGTGACAGCGTACAAACCAAAAAAAAAAGATTATTACAGAGAATAGGATTGCGCTCCTCTCTCATGTAAAATAAACTACTCTGGACCGGTCCACAAATACACTCCTTCCAAAACAGTCATAAAGAATTAAGTCTGCAACAAATGAGTACAACAAGTCATTAAAAGGGTAAAGAAAAGGAGTAAAGCTCCTGATAGTCTGGAGGCATCACTCAACATTTTTCACGTGGCCTAGGGTTTAAAACAAACAAACATGCAAACAAAAATAAGGAAAACGTAACCTTTTATTAGAGGGAATATAACTTGTCTTCAGACGGAATACAAAATGTTTGGTTACTTATTGATTTCAATAATAATAATAATAATAATAATAATAATAATGGTAGTAGTACATCTTATTTGTATAGCACACTTTGAAGTCAGAGACCTCTCAAGGGGCTTGACAATCCTTTAGTATAAAAACAGAATAAAAAGAAAATCTATATCAATATGCAAAAGCAATTCACCAAGCCATTCACCAGGGCAGACTGCACTCGTATCAATCCGAACTGTCTGTTACTGAAATCAGACTTTTGTACACTTTATTTCATCCTCATTTCATCTGTGTCTCTTTATCAACAGTCTCTTTATTTCTACATTATTCATAGTCCTACCTGTTAGTTGATCAATTCCAGCCTCCTGGGCCCAAGGGCAAATTCTTCAGTAAATTTCAACACTAATTAACTAAAAAACGTCGAACTTTCGCGGGACAGCAATCAGTTTCAGGAGGCTTACAACAATGAAATGTAGGGCCACTAATTTCACTTGTCGACTGTGTAAAACTTTAACGCTGCGAACGCTCCGCGGAGCTAAATTCATGACAGTTTCACAAACTTGTCTTCTCTGTGCACTTAAGAACAACTTCTACGTAGATAGTTTTTCAGTTACCTCTTCACATGGAAGACCTTCTCCCATATAGGGATTTTCTTCCTGCAGACTCCAAGGTACCTCAACATTTAACATCAACTTCTGCGCAGGTACTTCTTCTGACGTTTATAACTCTTAATCTCTCTGCTGTATGTATTCAACGGAACAAAAACTCGTGTTCAGCAGCCACAGAAACAGAGAAAATAACTTTCTCACCTGCTTCAGTAGCTGTAGGTCGTCAGAACGCAACCGTAACTGTCGACAACGCCATTTAAATGTAGTTTTTGTTGCCAGAAGAAGTCTGGAGATCTCCTGGCGACGATGAAGTGACTTTTCTCTTCTCCTCCTCCTCCTCTCTGGCTTCGCTGTGGTGTTCTGACTGTGTCAATGGGTTCATAAAAAAGCTGCTCCAGGCCGACTTTTAAATGTAAAAAGATATTTATTTACAAGGAAAAGTAGGCACAATAACAGACTCCTGCAGCGAGTCGGATCTCCTGTTATTGAATCGGTAGGAAGAATAGAGCCCGTACAGACGAGAGAAAGCTTTATACCCATAGCCAGGTCTGAATTCAGACATGTTTGGAATCAATCATGTCTTTTTTTGACAGTTCCCAACATGTTTTTTCCCTTTGGACAATAACCATCTGGGATTTCTGATAAGAGACAGGATATACTCCCTAACTGATCACGGATCCTCCAAATTTGTAAAAGCCTGGGAACGTGTCCGTGAAAACATCCTCATACAGAGAAGCAAACAAACTCAATGAACTCAGGGATTTTCCCGCAAAGGCCTTGTTTTGTGAGAAAATGTATCAGGTTCGGAGTGGTTGGCTGCACAAAATGAAACATCACACACACTCGCTTTTTTCTAGAATAATATATATCAATTTGTTCCCCACAAAATAACAAGCAAAATACATAGAAGACACAGACTCGCTCTTTTTCTAGAATAATGTGTCGATTTATTCCCCACAAAATAGAGAGCAAAACAGATCACTGACATTCATCAGGGTTAAAGCCTTTTCTCACTCTTACCTTGACACAAAGAGACTGAGAGCCGACAGTCCTGGGCAGAGTGGCCCAGCTGGGCGGGGCCACTCTGGCTGGGCGTCGTGCACAGACCCGCAGCTGACTCTACCAGAACTTCCGGGTCTCCCCGTCTTTATAGTCTTTTAAACAAACATTCTGGCGTGCGGAGGAGGGAGGGCCCGTCCACTCCCCGCAAGCTCACACACTTAGTCTTGGCCTCCAGCCATGGAACTCAGTCCCACGGGAACTCAGTCCCATGAGAACAAGCTCCACAGAGGGCGCATCTCTTCCCTAGTTACATTTGTTGATAAATAGTTGTATCAGCAGTTAAGCAGGTGCAAAGTTGATATGAAAGAGTTGAATCAGGACATCTTCAGGACACAGAGTTTCCACCTCGGGCCTGAAATGTCCTAATCCAAAAAGGTGCATAATCAGCAGTAATACATGAACATAATTGATAATACATGAGCATAATTGATATGAAAAGTTGAATTCAGGGCATTTCAGGACACAAACCTCAGTATTTTTCCTTTCAGGTCTTACAGCTGTTGACGGGCTGTTAAAGAGTTGTAGTGGAACTTTATATAAAAAGGTAAATATCATGTAAATATCAGGTATATATCATGTTTTTCAGACACTACAGTCTCCTTCATGATCTTCTCTGTCCATGACCGATTGGCACCCACAGGCTCTGGTGTCAGACGAAAGTCTCTTTGCTGGTCTTTTCCAATCAGCAGCACCCATCAGTCTCTCACGAGGTCTCTTCTTGTCCAGCGTGGTCCAAAGAGACCATCAGTGTCTCGTTTCCAACACAACGACTTCAAGTGGAAATCATCTGTCACTCTCACTACTCTCCTTCTTGGTGATTATCTGTTTGGTTATCAATGGACTGGTAGTTCAAGGATCGTATTATATGCTGAAAAACCCACATATCAGAACACTTGTTCTACAACATCCTCCGCCATGGCCCTCCTCCTGCGGCATGAGGTCACATGACCACATGACTCATTTCTCTAACAGAATTATCACATTATTAAAATAAAATAAAATAATAATAATAATAATGATAACATCAACAACTAAAACAATTAAAAAAAATAAAATAATAATTATAATTAGTATTCCTCGTGACCCTACAGAGGATTAGGCGTGTATAGATAATGGATGGATGGATGGATGAATAATTAGTATTATTACATATACAAAATAAGAACTAAAGCATTTCCATGAACAAAAATCAATTTTAAACAAGAATACATTTTCATATTTCTTGAACATAAACTACGTTTTTTAAACTGTACTACACCTACTAACTACTGCTTAAATTTTCCAAAACTCGAGATTTGTTCCAGTTTTTCTACAACACGAGTCAATCCCAACTCCAGCGTAGAGCGGCTGAGTGAATGTGGTCTGGACTCTGTGGAGGAGAGTCATGGTTTCAGAGATGCTGTAGAAGGACAGAACACCTGCTCTGTGATCCAGGTACACTCCTACTCTGGAGGACTGAGGACCTGAGATGGAGGTTCTGATGTTGTTGTATCTAAATAGAGAACTGTCTGAGTGACAAGATAGTGACCAAGACTTGGGATTTCCTCCAAATCCACTTTCATTCCAACACCCTGTTCTGCTGATATTCTTGTATGCGACTGCTAAACGAACATCTCTCCCTTTCATCTCCACCTCCCAGTAATGACGTCCAGTCAAGTCCTCTCTACTCAGGACCTGATAAAATGTAGTGAATCTGTCTGGATGACTAGAATAAGACTGATGTTGGTCCATTAACGTCACCTTTCTGTTCTTCTCTGACAGTAACAGCTTTTTATGCGCTGTGTTTGGATCCAGAGTAATTTCACATGAATATTTCAAGAATTCAGATCTGTTCTTTGGCTCTGGTGGCAACACCAATCTAGTCGACGGCACTGGCTCAGGCAACGAAATTTGCACAGTCGGCATCAGATGCGAAAGCGGAGAATGACTCTTCCGCTGCCACGAAAGCTGAGACGATGACGGCGGCTGTCGCTGCTGTTGCGACGAAGGCCGAGGCTGCTGCTGCAATGAAAGCGGAGCTCTGTTATTTGGCTCTGGTTGTGACAGTAAAACATCCACATCAGTGATGATCAGTGAGATGTTTGTCCATGTCTCTCTCAGAAGGTCCTGTAGTTGACCTCTGACCTCTGACACAGCTGCTGTCACATCCTCAAAGTATCTGAGAGGACGGATGTTGATGCTGGATGAGTGTGTAGACTCACTGAGTGGTGACAGTGAGAGGTAGTTGTGGAGAAACTGATTGTGATCCTGGGTGTTTGAGAGCTGCTGAAGCTCAGCATCTTTCCTCTTCAGCTCAGTGATCTCCTGCTGCAGCTTCTCCTCCAGCTCTTTGACTCGACTCACTTCAGTTTCCTGCTGGGATCTGATCTGCTGCTTCAGATCAGAGCTTCTTTTCTGGATGAGACGGATCAGGTCAGTGAAGATCTTCTCACTGTCCTCCACTGTTTTATCAGCAGAGTGATTGATGGCCTCCACCTCCTGTTGAAGCAGCTTCACATCTTTCTCTCTGTCCTGGATTCTCTGCTGGATTTCTTGTCGACTCACCTCCAGCTCTCTCTGCCTCTCAGTCCTTTCTGCTGCAGCTGAGACTGTGTCGTGACCTTTATGTTCATCCACAGGACAAAGATAACAGAACATCTTCATCACCTCATCATGACGGGAGCAGATGTTGTCCTGCAGGTTCTTGGAGGGCTCCACCAGCTGGTGTTTCTTGAATGTAGGTGAATCATAATGAGGCTGAAGGTGTTTCTCACAGTAAGAGGCCAGACAGACTAAACAGGACTTGATGGCTTTCAGTTTTCTTCCAGTGCAGACATCACAGCCAACATCTTCAGGTCCAGCATAGCAGTGATCAGCAGGAGCAGCTTGGAGTCCAGTCTTCTTCAGCTGCTCCACTAAAACTGCTAACATGGTGTTTTTCACCAGGACAGGTCTCGGTGTGAACGTCTGCCTACACTGAGGACAGCTGGGGATTCTCTTCTTCTTCTCTCCATCCCAGAAGTGTTTAATACAGTTCATACAGTAGCTGTGTCCACAGGGAATAGTCACTGGATCCTTTAAAAGATCCAGACAGATCGAACACGAGATCGTTTCTCTGTCCAGCTGATCTCCTTTCTGCTCCATTTCTCCTCTCGGTAACAGAGACTGAGAGAGTTTCACTTCCTCACAGCTGAGGCTCTGATCTACAAATCACGCGTCTCTGCAGAGAATGGAGGCTTTCAGCCCTTGCACTTTTTCACATGATGTTTACGTCAACCTTCGAGCTGCAGATCTGAAGGAGAGGGAACATGGAAACACGTGTAGAGGCTGGAGCTGCTGGATTTGATTCCAGGAAGAGGACGGGGGTGGGGAGGGGGATCCTCCCAGGCTCAGACAAAGACAGCGTTTAACCCTTTATGGAACAGAAAGCAATCCCTGATGAAAAGCAGCTGTCAGCCTCACTCTCCAGGTTGTAAAACCTTTATAACGACAGCTTTCCTCAGTTTCCTGACATCAGTTTAACTGATTTCTTTATTCGTTTCAATGTTTGAAGTTCTACAAATTAATAGAGAATTTAATCACAGCTGAATTATACCAGATCTTAAATAGATTAAACTATGAGAATCTGTTCTTATTCAAGACTTTTGAATTAAAAAGAAAAAGCAGTTCTTGAATCTCATTTCCTCCCTGATGTGCTCGTAAGTGTGTCACTGGAAAAACAAAGGGGTCCACACTTAAAACAGAAATCCTTTATGAAAAATAGGAAGTGTTGCGTGAGTGTTTCTGTGAATGGGAAAGACATCAAAGAGCTCTGCAGTAGCTCCGAATCCCACAGGACATGAATGCACCAGGTCCTTTCTGTCTGTTGCCAACAAGATAAAATGTGGATATTTTTCTTAATAACTGAAATATCATATTCTGTTAGCTCATGACTGCAGCTCTGTCTCACTGCCACTTGTTCGGTTTTTCACATGTCTGCATGTTGTTCCTTTATTGTGTCATAAACAGCACAATTTAAGTCTGTTTCCCAGCCAGCATGTCTGCGTGGGCCCCTTCAGGGTTAAGAGTGTGCTACTGGTGTTTGGAGTGGCCTTGAGCTTTAAATGGGCACACAGCAAGGGTATCATATGGTTTCAGTAGTAGATAGGAAGTCTATGTAGATTAAATATAGCAAACTAAATGAGCATTGGGCTTAGAAAGGGTCAAGTTGGGCCAGTCCCATACAGTTTTAATAAAAACCAGGTAGATCCCAGTCAGAGGGCCTCGTTGATGAAACATTTATATGTTGAGCTTTTGAAATGAGGGGTGCACATATATATTGCTGCCAAGCTCATATTGCCCATATCTGGGCTGAGAAAAAGGGGTTAAAAAAAAAATCAAAAATTTTAAAGGTTCAGAAATTTACTTTTGGACCCCAGAAACACACGCTGGGGGGTCTCAGATGAGCGTACGGCATCATCATTAGGTCGTACGTGACACTTGGTCCCAAAAGTAGTCTGATGGTCTCATGGCTTTGCAGGGTGATAGAGGGTAACCTGTGGGATACTGCAATTCGAATGTCAGCCCCCCAGCCCGAGTACTGTGCAGTGGGGGTCTTTTTTGTTCCTGTTCACGAACTGGCACCGAGCTGTAATTTTATCATGTGAGAAAATGTACACTACTGTACATGGACTTATCTCTTTTTACTTCGGTTTTGCATAGCAAGTGTACTGTATACTTTTGTATGCAAAACCAAAAAAAAAAAAAAATTAAGAGAGAGAGATAAGTCCGTGTACACAGCAGTACATTCGCTTACACGCCAAAATTATGGCTCGGTGGTAGTTCGTGTACACCATACAATGGCAAGCATTAAGGCTGGGGGGCAATGTAAATGCTTGCCATTCACTTTGTGTTGCATTGTATATGTATGAAATAAGGTTTTGATTGATTAATCCATTGACAATGCCTGCTGTCTGGTGATTTAAGCTCTTTTCAAGTACTTCCTGTTAATACTCTGACACTAAACTCACACAGTGGGATATCCTCATCATCCTGAAATAGGGGATATAAGGCTCATTTACCTCTGATGCTGCTAGACCTACTTCCTTCAGGAAGCAGTTCGAAGAGTCAGCCCTGGGGGGGTGTGATCAGAGAATGGAGGCTGTCAGCTCTGATACGTCAGCACATATTGTTTCTGTCTGTGTTCAGCTGCAGATCTGAAGGGGAGGGAACAAGAGAACATGTGGACAGACTGGAGCTGCTGGTTGGAGATCAGGGAGAGGAGGGAGGTTCATCAGGCTCAGAGTCCAGGAAGAGGACTGGTCTGAGAGACAAACCAGTTTTTCTGTTCATTTTACATTTAAATGTTCAGCTCACCTCAACTTGAATGTTGTCAAACATTTTATTAATATCAGTTCAGTTCATTTTAAATGGTTGAATAAATCATTTTATTGATTCAAATGTTTCATAAATGCAGTTGAACAGAGACTTTATTTCAGGTTGTAGAGATTAAATATAATGAACTCTGAAACACTGAATTAAAACATGACATTTCAGCTCTAGTTTTAAACATGTTTGGTAATATCAGATACATGTGAAGAAATGAGCTGAAGTCATTTATTGAAACACAGAGGACTTGAATGCATCACTTCACTTCCTTTTCTTCCTCATTTGACACCATCATGTTTCTGTTTCACTGACAAAAATGCAGATGCAGCTCTGAACAAGTGATCATCAACTTGAGATCAGAGAACTTCTACGTTTATCAGAGAATCACATCCTTCCAGAACCTTCTCACATGAGAGCAACCTTAGATCTTATTTTGATGATTTTAAGAGCCAGTCTGACCAGCCATGTCCTGTCACATCCTGAAAACGCCTCTGGTCCTCCTCCCATATTTTTCCTACTACCAGTGCTGCCACAAAACCCAGTTAGAGCCTGGAAATAAAAGTGTTTGTTCTGGAGAACCAACCATATATTTTCATTTAAAAAGGTTTCCAACAGGAGGGTTGATTTACATACAATATAGCTTCAAAACAGCCCAAATAGACCACAACAGCAGGACTAGAATAAAAACAGTCAGACGCAGGTGGAACTAAACACAAATCACATTAAATAAAATAAAACAAATAAAGAGTCATGTTACATGTAGAACACGTGGACCTGAGGTTCTCACACACAGAAATCAAATAATAATCTACATTACAGTCTAAGAGACGAGAGACTAAAAAGACAGTAAATGTCCTTTTAATAAAGATTAGATGAGTTCATCTAAATTCATGCTGCATCACCTCAGTTGTTGGCTGAACTCGTCACTGAGCTGCTCTCTCTCGCCGTCGCTCTGACTTCTTCCACTGATTGGACCAAGTTTCCTGTCTGTCACAGCTGCTCAGTCAGAGTTCACCTCTATCTGGTACGTGCTAGTGGAGCCTCTAGATAATATAGGTGGATGGAGAACTGGAATGAACTGGCTGAGGACTGGGATGAATTGAACTGGATTGCTGCTCAACTGGTTTTCTTCCTCTGTAATGAGCCCCATCTGATGTGGTTCATGACGTCACATCACCTGTTGCAGGTCATGAACTCAGCTCCTTCTTTCTCCTCACCAAATACCTGATTCTGGATATTTCAGCAGCAACCAGTCAGTTTCTGGATGTCTGTCAACTTTTTCCATGTTTGTCTCATGTTCTGTTTCACTGAGCTGTTTACTTCTGCTCCACTGATGTTCACAGTTAAATTCACTGAACTTCTCCCACTTTCAGTATTTGTTTGCTGCTTTCACTCTCAAGGTTTCTTTCTTGAAATGGTCAACGGTCCCTTTGTGTTCTGACTGATGAGTGGAGGTTGTGAGACAGGAAACCCATCAACAGCAGAGCTCTGGACACAAACACAATACTCCACAACCTCCACTAGAGGGCCCCACACACTGTTAGTTGGTCAAAGGCTCCTGAAACTGCAAAACACACAACTGCATCACTGTGACACGATTCAGAGACAAACTAAATGACCAGAGGACACAACTGAACCTGGTGGCTCACACACACCTGCTGTTTAGCACAGAAAAGCTGCACGTTCATGTCTGTTTAGATGTTTGGATCATGTGAAGGTTGTTGTGGTTTTATGAGCCACAAACAGAAAACTACAGTCAAATGGCTGTTAATATAATGAACCTGAAATCAAGAAGGAAAAGCAACAATGAAATCCACTTTATTGGGAATATAGCATTGAATTGGTTCCTGTGAGGTCCTGCACACATATGCTGCTGCCTGGTTTCTCAGCCGTTAAAGGATATAACCACTGTGGATGTGATTCATTGGGGTCCCAGAAGTCCCGCTGGAGGTCCACTAAAATTCATGAGAACCGGCCCGACTACTGGGACTTCCGACCGAGTTCGAGAAAGGCGCACCGTTCCCATTTACGGTTTCGCCGATCCCCGGCCCCTGCCAGGAAGTCCCGGCCCGGTCAAACTAGTGGCCAAAACTCGGGCCGAACGATGCCGTTCTACCCTGCAGAATATTCCAAACTCTCTCCTGGTGCTCCTGGACTCATATCAAGTACCGGGACTGAGAGCCATGTCGCACATCCGGAACAACAATGGAGTTCAGCAGACCATGACCGGTGTGCCACGTCCGAAAAGGTGCATCCAGATAGTGGTTTAGAGCAGTGGTTCTCAAGTGGTGGGTCGCAGACCCGTTTTCAGTGGGTCGTGGGCCTTTGCTTGGGGAAGGAAATGCTAAAAAGAAAAAGAAAAAAAGGCATGTCATTCATACTCCTTAACAGTAGATGGCGATAATGTCCTGTAATGGGAGTTGACACCCGCCAGTACACACCATAGAAAAAGATCTGTAAAGATTGTTTACATATATTGAGCAGGATGAAACACAGATACAATGATGAATATATGAGATATGGGTTTTCTTATCTTGAAGACAAAGGTCCAGTGAGTGGTTATTCAAGCTAAAACTATATATTTTGAGTTCTTTTTGAAACTACTGCTCAGTGGTTGCACTGTTTTATTTCATGTTTGTGCATAAAAGCACTGTTGAGTCTTAAAAATGGCTGTTGCTGAAATGTTCTGATTGTTATGTCAGCTTTATGATTAATGCTGAAATAAGTGACTAGATAGTTTTAATAGGAAATTGTTATATATTCAGGAAGTGGATACTCAGCAAATGCTACATATTTGAGTTCTTTTTGAAACTACTGCTCAGTGGTTACACTTTTTTATTTCATGTTTGTGCATGTTGAGTCTGTTAAAAAAAAGGCTGAATTTGCTGAAGTGAAGTGTTTTGGATTTAATTAAAATGCAACTAAGTGAGCATCAAAGGGAGTATTTCCCACTTGAAGTCATTTTAGTAATTGGTGTTCATGGGGGGTGGGGGGCAATTTTTGACAAAAGTCCCAAATGCTCAGATCAGTGCAGAACTGGGACCTCCTGTGTAAAGTTTCATATGTCTTGGAGACTCTGGATTATTTTATTCAATATTTACCATACCTGGAAAGACAGTGGTTCTGAGGTAGCTAAAAAGGTCTATTTCCCACCAAACTTGCACTCAGGAAGAGAAGATGATCAAATCAAGGCTTAGATTGACTTGATTGATCACTTTTCATACTTCCAGAACAGGGACCGGGCTTCTACGAAAGCCACCAAACTGTTATTCCAAGCTGAAGAGAGGATCACACCCCCCCAAGGCTGACTCTTTCGAACCTGCTTCCTGAAGGAAGTAGGTCTAGCAGCATCAGAGGTAAATGAGCCTTATATCCCCTATTTCAGGGTGATGAGGATATCCCACTGTGTAAGTTTAGTGTCAGAGTATTAACAGGAAGTACTTGAAAATAGCTTAAATCACCAGAGAACAGGCATTGTCAATGGATTAATCAATCAAAACCTTATTTCATACATATACAATGCAACACAAAGTGAATGGCAAGCATTTGCATTGCCCCCCCACCCTTAATGCTTGCCATTGTATGGTGTACATGAACTACCACCGAGCCATAATTTTGACGTGTGAGCAAATGTACTGCTGTGTACACGGACTTAACTCTCTCCTTTTTTTTTTCTTTTTTTTGGGGGGGGGGGGGGGGGGGGGGGGGGGTTGCATAGCAAGTGTACAGTACACTTGCTATGCAAAACCGAAGAAAAAAGAGATAAGTCCATGTACAGTCGTGTACATTTTCACACATGCTTAAATTGATGTCAGGAAACTGAGGAAAGCTGTCGTTATAAAGGTTTTACAACCTGGAGAGTGAGGCTGACAGCTGCTTTTCAACAGGGATTGCTTTTCGTTCCATAAAGGGTTAAACACTGTCTTTGTCTCTGAAACCACCCCTGTTACTGGAATCTGAACCTGGGAGGATCTCCCTCCCCCACCCCCGTCCTCTTCCTGGAATCAAATCCATACGTTTCCGTGTTCCCTCTCCTTCAGATCTGCAGCTTGAAGGTCGACGTAAACATCATGTGCTAAAGTGCAAGGGCTGAAAGCCTCCATTCTCTGTACAGACGCGTGATTTGTAGATCAGAGCCTCAGCTGTGAGGAAGTGAATCTCTCTCAGTCTCTGTTACCGAGAGGAGAAATGGAGCAGAAAGGAGATCAGCTGGACAGAGAAACCTTCTCTTGTTCGATCTGTCTGGATCTTTTAAAGGATCCAGTGACTATTCCCTGTGGACACAGCTACTGTATGAACTGTATTAAAGACTTCTGGGATGGAGAGGAGGAGAAGAAAATCCCCAGCTGTCCTCAGTGTAGGCAGACGTTCACACCGAGACCTGTCCTGGTGAAAAACACCATGTTAGCAGTTTTAGTGGAGCAGCTGAAGAAGACTGGACTCCAAGCTGCTCCTGCTGATCACTGCTATGCTGGACCTGAAGATGTTGGCTGTGATTTCTGCACTGGAAGAAAACTGAGAGCCATCAAGTCCTGTTTGTTCTGTCAGGCCTCTTACTGTGAGAAACACCTTCAGCCTCATTATGATTCACCTACATTCAAGAAACACCAGCTGGTGGAGCCCTCCAAGAACCTGCAGGACAACATCTGCTCCCGTCATGATGAGGTGATGAAGATGTTCTGTCGTACTGATCAGAAGTGTATCTGTTATCTCTGTCCTGTGGAGGAACATAAAGGTCACGACACAGTCTCGGCTGCAGCAGAAAGGACTGAGAGGCAGAGAGAGCTGGAGGTGAGTCGACAAGAAATCCAGCAGAGAATCCAGGACAGAGAGAAAGATGTGAAGCTGCTTCAACAGGAGGTGGAGGCCATCAATCACTCTGCTGATAAAACAGTGGAGGACAGTGAGAAGATCTTCACTGAGCTGATCCGTCTCATCCAGAAAAGAAGCTCTGATGTGAAGCAGCAGATCAGATCCCAGCAGGAAACTGAAGGGAGTCCAGTCAAAGAGCTGGAGGAGAAGCTGCAGCAGGAGATCACTGAGCTGAAGAGGAAAGATGCTGAGCTTCAGCAGCTCTCAAACACCCAGGATCACAATCAGTTTCTCCACAACTACCTCTCACTGTCACCACTCAGTGAGTCTACACACTCATCCAGCATCTACATCCGTCCTCTCAGATACTTTGAGGATGTGACAGCAGCTGTGTCAGAGGTCAGAGGTCAACTACAGGACCTTCTGAGAGAGACATGGACAAACATCTCACTGATGTGGATGTTTTACTGTCAGATTCACCACCAGAGACAAAGAACAGAGCTGGATTCTTGAAATATTCATGTGAAATCACTCTGGATCCAAACACAGCGAACACAGAGCTGTTAACTGTCAAAGGAGAACAGAAAGGTGACATTAATGGACCAACATCAGTCTTATTCTAGTCATCCAGACAGATTCACTACATGGTTGCAGGTTTTGAGTAAACAGAGACTGACTGGACGTCATTACTGGGAGGTGGAGATGAAAGCTGATTTTGTTGGTGTTTCAGTCGCATACAAGAATATCAGCAGAACAGGAGATGAAAGTAGATTTGGATTTAATGACAAATCTTGGTCTCTATGTTGTTTCTCAGACAGTTATGTATTTTGGTACAACAGCATCAGAACCTACATCTCAGGTCCTCAGGCCTCCAGAGTAGGAGTGTACCTGGATCACAGAGCAGGTGTTCTGTCCTTCTACAGCATCTCTGAAACCATGACTCTCCTCCAGACCACATTCACTCAGCCGCTCTACGCTGGAGTTGGGATTGGTTTCTCTCCTGGAGGCTCTGCAGAGTTGTGTAAACTGAAATAGATTTATTGTAGTTCCAGTTTGTAGCTGAGTGTTCATTTCTCAGAGATCAATGTCTCCAACACTGATTGTTCGTGGGACAATGTTGTTCTGTTAGTTGTTGTTCTGTTGTTATTTCCTCTTTTGCAGATGCTTCTCTTTCAAACGTCTGTTTATTGATGGAACAGATTCATTTTAGCTGCATATTATTTTTCTCCAAATGAAAATCTAAATGTGTCCCTACTCTAAATGTTGGCCTCTAAACATTTGTATTGATGTAGAATTATTTGATGTTTCTTCAACTTCATGGACCTGAACAGAAACATCAGCAGATGTGGAGATCAAATGCTGTTGATGTTTCAAAGTTTCTCCTCATTCAGAAACAGTTTGTGATTTGTATGAATGTAAAGAAATCATTTCCATATTTCCTGGGTTCCCTGAATGCAGCATCAGTGGAACAGTGTCAACAAACTGCTCCAGTGTGATATTCCAGATATTTAAATGTGTCTTTACTGATGTTGTTGAAACTAAAGTCTCAGTGAAGTTTTTTCACGTCTTCCTGCAGGTCAACAACTGAAAGCTGAAAACTAATGCTCACCACTAGAGGGCGCCTTCATCCTGCTAACAGGGATGTAGAGGAGCTTCCAGCTCCTCACCTCAGTGTGGACACCAGTTTTACATCCAGTTTTATAGCTGATCAGACACTTTATAGTTTCATCACATGGTTTTTAGTTCTGTAAAACTGTTCAAAGTTCAAATGAATGATATTTGTGCTGAATTGTTGCAGAGAACTTTGATAACATCATGTAGATGAACCCTTTCATACATGGTGTCTCTACACTGATGGAAACCTTCACTAAAACTGCATTATTGACATAAATGGATGTAAAAATGAAACTCTGCTACAGCTTCTCTGTGCTGCTGTGTGATCATGGTCTTTATCAACATTTGTTCAGCTGAAATATTCCATCAGAATTAAATATCAAATGGTAATTAATGAGAAAATGTGTCCTTGATTTCATTCAAATCTGTTGAGATGTTCTGATCCAAAGATTCTCAGATCAGCTCCAGTGGAGGGAATACTTTGATCAAAGTTGAATCCATCTTCTTATCTTGGTAGTAAAAGTGTAAATGTCCACTGTGGTGAACATGAAGTGTCAGTGGTTTGATTCTGGCGTCAGAGGGAGCAGTTGTACAGCTGGATGTCCACATGCAGGAATGATTTCCTGTGGCGTTCACTTGTTCATGCTGATGAATGAGTGTGTTGTTGAACGTGTTCCTGTGACTGAGCAGCTCACCATGGAGCAGACGTCCAGAGTCCAATACTGTCCTGAACGTGGACAGCATCACAACACTGACTCTAAATGTCCCATTTGGTTGTTTGGTGAGAGTTTGTTCCACGTCCTCGGAGCTAAAACAGTAACAGCATGGTTCCCTTTGTTCTGAGCCTGAACTGTGGAACATTAAACAGCAGCTGAGTCTCTGATCTGAGGGGTCCAGCTGCAGAATGAGGCCTGAACACTTCTGACATGGAAACTGGAGCCTTTAGTTGAAGGAAAGAAGAAGTGGTCTGCTTCTTAAAGGCAGAAATTCAGAGAATCTAGATTGTTGTGATTTTCAGTTTGAACTGAGACGAAGACCAGAGTCATCAGAGTAACAACGCTGAGACACAGGGATGAAACAGTCAATAACATGGCCCATGACTGAGCCCTGTGGGACTCCACAAAACATGAGAGCAGCTGAAAAACTGAAGCTGTCAACAGAAACTCTGAATACTTGAAGTGAACTCAGAAATCCAGCTCTGACTGAGATGTCCAGACTCCTCTGACGGCTCTGCAGGAGGTTTTAAATCAACTAGCAGCCACTGAAATAATGAGAGCTGAGCTGAACCAACATGGACGCCTGGTCCTGCTTTTGTTCCTGAAGCAGCTCAACAACATGACTTGTTTGTGTCGGTGGTTTGTGTGTGTGTCTCAGTGTGGTTTGTGTTGCTCTGATGAATGATAACAGAACTACAGTCAGCTGCATCGTCTCTGATAGAAGATGGAAACCTTCTCATGACTTTCAGACAAACACTAAAGAATTCATGTCTTTCAGAGGACAATCATGGAAGATATCCAACAAATCATTTAGGAATATTATCTTTAACCACAATAACCATTTCAAAGTCATGACTACGATCTATTAAATTAGTTCATGAAATCTGGTTTCCATGTGGTTGGTTCTTTATTGGTTAAATCTCTTCCATCATCATTATTCATTGATGTTTGATTTCTAATCCTGCTGTTAATAAAGCTTATTGAAGCCATATTTCTCTGTGTGATCTGATTTATTATCACTGATGACCAACAGATGTTCAGCAGGTTTCTTGTGTCTCCTTTGATTCCATCAAAGTTAATTTGTCAGCTCTGAGTTGAGGCTTTGAGCTGTTTCTCTCACAGATGAAGAACTCACGTCCTTCCTGGAATCATTCTTGCAGCACAGTCGATGCTCGTAACCGTCATTGTGTCGCTAAAGTGAAAAGCCACAGCTAACGGTGTGGAGGCTGCAGAGCAGAAACCCACACAGCTGCAGGAAAGCACCTCTGATTGGCTGTCAGCAGCTCTGATGTGTCCTAATAACCACAGAGAACAGATTCATATCTGCTGCTGTACACACTCATCAGCTCCCCTCCCTCTCTGCAGGAAGTCTCTTCTCTCTGTTTCCACTGAGACCTCCAGCAACACTGATGCTACTAATGAACACAGAAGTCATCCAGCAACATTCACACTTCAGTCCTGACTGATCCAACCTCTGGATGTTGGTCTTCAGCAGCTGGAGCTTCAGAGCAGCTGGCTGTGCTGTTTGTTCATGTGTGGAAACAACAGTGTCATCAGCGTAGAGTTTGACATCCTCACTGTGACACGATTCACACACAAACTAAATGATCAGAGGACACAACTGAACCTGGTGGCTCACACACACCTGCTGTTTAGCACAGAAAAGCTGCACGTTCATGTCTGTTTAGATGTTTGGATCATGTGAAGGTTGTTGTGGTTTTATGAGTCAGAAACAGAAAACTACAGTCAAATGGCTGTTAACAGAACTGAGCTGGAAACAAGAAAAAAGCTGCAACAATCATATTATTCACTTTATTGGGAATATATTAGTGAATAAATGCAAAGAGCCTTTTACACTCTACACACAAGATATAATGAAGAGAAAAACTGAGAAAGCTGGAATGTCTGGAAGCTTCATGTAGACATCATGGTAAACTGAAAAATGAGCAAAGGAGACAGAGGTGATGTGTTCATGTGGTGGATGGTTCCTTGTTGGTGAGGATCATCAGCAGAGAGAGTCCACAGCAGAACAGCAGACTCTTCACTATCAGCTCTGTGTAGAGCAGGCAGAGCAGCTTCACCCTGCACTGAGACTGGAGGAGATCTGCTGAAAGCTCTGAATGTGAATCTGCTGGAGCTGGCAGCTCTGCTGGCTCTCTCTCTGGAGGACAGGAGGCTGCTGGAGCTGGAAGCTCTGAAACAGAAAAGGAGTCAGATGTTTGGAGTTGCAGTGAGAAATGTCAGTCCTCTGCTCCTCTGCTCTCTTTGACAGCGTCTCCACATGAAGCTGAATGACTGCTGAACACAGTCAGCAAGCCTTCATTACCTGCTGCTGTTTGGGCCTCCACTGTTCCCCCCTCATGCTGGACGTAGCAGATGTATCTATATGTGTCCAGATGGAGGTGATCCAGCACCCTGATGGAGGTGGTGCGTCCTGACTCTCTGAGCTCCAGCTGCTCTCCCCCAGCAGGGGGCAGCTCCTCCAGCGAGCCGTTCTTCTTCTGTCTCTTCCAGGAGAACTGGACCAGAGGAGGAAACATGGCTGAGGCCACACACAGCAGGGAGCTGCTCCCCTCCAGGTGGACTCTGGATGCTGCTGGGTACATCCTCACCACGGGCTTCACTACCTGCTCATCTGAAGTTAGACACAGACACACATTCACACAGTCAACAGCAGCTTCCAGCACTGCACTGCATTCAGTCTGATCCTGGAGACCACATGGACTCTGATCACTCAACTACTCATCAATACAGCACAAAGTTCACTACAGACACTCAATTCAGCTTCACATCAAACACTCATCACCTCATGTCAGCATGTGGCTCACCTGGAAATGTTTCAACACCAGCATCAAGTCATCTGGCAGCTTCTTTAATATCACATTATCATTGAAAATATCTATCATTCATGAGAAAGTTAGATCAGAAATTTGAGCTTTTTGTCACATTAATGCTTCCAGGAAATAACAAGTTCTTTTCTGGACTGAAACATTTCTCAGACTTGAAACATTCAGCAGCATCTAGTTTAGTCTCATCAGTAACTGCAGTAACTGTTCTGAATCACAGCCAAGTTAGTCAATGAGAGTGGTCCCATCAGAAGAAACAATGAGCTTTTTAGAAGAACCAGTATGGAAAGACAAAAGGCCCAAAAACACTACTCTCAGCCATGTAAAGCATTCTGTCATCAAATGGGAGAAAAAAAAACACAATACTGTTTAGAAGTGAAAAAAAGAAAAGAAAATTTCTCTCTGGTCTATAAATATAGCTTCGTGCATAAACTTCATAACAGTAACACTTTGTGGCCCTTGTGGCTTGCCATAACTGTCCTTCTGTGATGAAGATAGATCGCAAGTCTTTTGACGTTTAGTAGCGGCTTCATATATTCAATTTAGTTACGACAGATGACAAAAATAGTAGATAATTTGCTGTTATTTTCCAAAAAGAAAACATGAATCAGGCTCATGTACATGTCGTACATCAACGTTACGTTCATCTGTGAGGCTGCAAGGAAACAATTCAGAGGGTCTAAGAAGGCATTGCAGCAAAGAGGTTCATTTTAGAATTCAAGAAGAAGTTTAGATTTGACACCGTTCATCCTTTTTATCAGAATGATGGTTGGAAGGGAAATATTATCAGAACATTAATGTTCCTGCATTTAAAAGATTTAAAGATATGAAATTTTTCATTTTGTCACTTTCAAGAACTTGAGTCTAATTACTGAAAAACAATACATCAATGTTTTTATTTTATTTTATTTTGCATATTTGATTTGACTAAAGACACCACATTAATGGAGACACTCACATGATGAAATGACTTTGACTTTCCAAATATCTGTGGAACATCTGAGTGTGTTTGATAACGGCCTAAATTCTGATGGCTCTTTAATATCACAGGCTACCAGACAGGCCTGGAGAAAGATCTGGGTCTCCAAAGAACTGATGTGTCTCTTATTGTTGGTTCCACTGTAGAACTGGAGCCTCTCAGTCTCCTCCTGGACCTCCCAGATGATTTATTGGAAATGTGAAACAATAGTAAGGTTTTGGATGTTTTCTGCTCAGAAGAATATTTGAGCCTTTTGGGTCAAAGGAGCTGCTCCATCTATGAAGTGGTGCTCCAAGCTGATTATGGAGTTGATTCTTTGTGAATATCTCCCATCCATGCTTCATTCTTCTGCAACATCTGGGACTCTTATTTCAGAGCTGCTGGACCTCCGCTCTCATCTTCACTACGAGGATTTGACTAATTAACCACCTCGTCTTCTTTCATCACTTTTCTGACTGTTTTTTCTTCCCTCCACTTCATGAGGGTTGATTTGAATTTTTGATTTTTTTAAATTTTCAATAAAAAAATCTAAATATTTTTTAAAGTATGATAACATAAATAAAAATCTGCAGATAAACTGATAATAATTTAAAACAGTATTTTCTCTCATCAGTAATATGTATATCTACATCAGATATGGAAAACACAAATATATGAATGTGACTTATTTAGAAGTTCTCTTTCATTGTTTATTAATGTTATTAGACACTTTAGATGAATTATCTTCATTTTAACTTCCAAACTTTCCTCAAATATTTTTCTGCTTCAATAAACTCAAATGTCTCAGATTCAAAATGATTCCTGAATTATTCTCTTGGACGTGTTTCCAGTTCAATCTTGACATTTATTTGACTGAATCCATTTCTGAATCAGAATTAAATTCCATCTGACATCAAAAGTCATGTTGTTTTCAAAGAGCAGCAGATGATCCAGAATGACTGAGATGATCAAACTCTAAATATCTGGAACATCTCTGATATTTGCAGAAATCAAGAACCAGTTTAGTTGTTCAGTGAGATTTCAACATGTTTTCAGAGATGATGGAGCTTTTCTTCTGGAACAATGGCTGCATGATGAATTCTCTACTAAAGATGAAAAACTAACATGGAAAGACTGAAGCAGCTGAAACTGACTTGAAACACATTTAAACTTCTACAATAAAACAACTGAAGGACAACAAATGTTGCTTCTTACCTGTTACAAACAGTTTAGTTCCAGAACCAAAGATGAGGTAGAAGCTCTGACTGTTCACATCCACAGTGAGAAAGACTGATACAAAAACCTGTGAGCTGTTGAAGACACTGACTGGAATTGTTTCCAGGCAACAGCCTATCAGCTGTCTTTACCTGAGCTGCTCCTCCAGAGGCAGGAAACATTGATGATTTTAGTAGTTGTGTCTCCCTAAATCCAAGTTTCCTCAGACTGATGTGAGACAGAATGAAAAGTGTCAAAGTTGAACGTTTCTTAGTTTTCTACTGACATGTCTCCACACATACGTAGAGGTAGAGCAGCTGCATCATCTGACTCAGAGACAAAAACCAACAAACGTCTGATGTGGTTGATGCTGTTGGAAGGCAGCAGCAGGTAGAGGAGGAGACATCTACTCCAATATTCTACTCAAGTTAATACCACCATTACATTTAGTTTGACTGGAGAACAAGGAAAATGACCAGATGAGTCAAAGGAAAGCAAAGACTCTCTTGTTTCAGATTAACCCTCCCCCCCCCACCCCCCAACCTACCTCCCCCCTCCATGAAATATCAAGTTCAGACACAACACACACCATCACATACTGTCATCCAAACAGAGATACAAATTAGATGAGCTTTCTTGGATGGAGGGGGTTGGTCATTGGGTGGGGGGGTGTTTAGACTCGTCTCTGCTAGGGTGGTCCTGGGGGGGTCCTGCTGGGTGGTTGGTCTGTGTCTCTGCTGTCGGGGTCCCCCCTCCCTGCCTTGTTGCTCATTATTGCTGCTGTGTTGCATCTGGGTGGTGGGTGGAGGGCTGTGGCCTCCTTGGTCCTCCTTCCTCTGATCTTCCTTCCTTCCTCTCTTCTTCTCTGCTGCCCTGCTCTTCCTTGTCTGTTGGTGGCTGTTTTGTGGAGGAGGTGGAGCTTGTGCTGCCAGGCTTTGTGGAGTGGAGACCATCTCGGGTTGGTTGATCTTGGTGGCTCCTTTGCTGTGGGTGGGGGTGGTTTGGATGTGGGGGCCAGTGTTGCTGTGTGGAGGAAATTTTCATTTGGTTTATATTAATCTTGTAATTTTGTCATTTTATTTGTCTCTAATAATATGTTTAAAAGAGATTTGTCTTTCTTAACAAGACTAATACACATCATAGTCAACAAGACCAAATGTTTGACAAAAGGCAAGAGAAGACAGCTGTGATTCATTGATCACGGCCACACCAGCAGGGGGTTAGCTGTGACTTTGAATAAACATTTCCTAAATTCAATTATCATCAAGTAACTAACCTCTTGATCAAGGAACTGTATAACGTTGCTAAACTCAAATATCAGTCTCATTTAAGACAAATGTCTCTTTGCTTGTACCACTACCTGCTGTGATCCATTCTGTATGCTGTATTCTGTACACCTTGCTGTCTTGGTATAAGAGACAGCCTCATCTCTGTAACGACAGAGTCCTCAGCCAGTATTCTGCGGAGCACTGACCAACAGCCTCTCCTTGTGTGCACATAAGATTTTTGTATGTTTGTCTCTTTTCTCTGTAATAAATTCTATTCTGATTTTCTCATTGAGATCGGATCTTATTTTTTCCACAACAGTTTGGCGCTGCAAGTAGGGTCCCTCGCTTGGCCGTATGGACGGAGTGACCAGAGACCAACAACCTCAAAACTGCTGTTGAGACGGGAGGGCTGACTCACTGCGTCCTGACTGCCAACGCTGGGATCCAACTAACTTAAGTCCTACAATCTGATCTGGTGAGAAATTCATTTTCAAAAACACATTTGGTCTCGAAGGTTCAGATCAGAGGTGGTCCAGCATTTTCCATAGCATTTGGGAGAGTTTAGTCTGCGGGAGTAACCGCGACTGGTTAGTTTCTGAGATTTATTCTAAAATGCTCCTTCTGTAAAGGAACTCAGAAGGTTAGGCTTTAACTGTTTGGGGCAGGCAAACAGACTCTGCAAAGATGTTTGCAGTTTTAGCAAGAGTGTGCATACTGACTCAAAAATGAGTTCTGATAAATCCAAACCTCTTTCTGCTACTGAGAGTTTCCAATGTGGAATAGGTGAGAGAAGAATGGCCGTAAGAGTGTTGAATGTGTGGCTCATTTGTATGGACAAACATAACGATAACCACAAAGATTGCTCATAAGAGTTTTATTTAAGAGCTGATATCTTACCATTTTCCATGGTTTTCTTGATTATAACCTAAATCACTTAAGTTTTACATCAATAGCTATGGCGTTTGTAACTGCCAAAAACACTGCTTTTATACATTCAGTGTTTTCTTACTGTCTGTTTAGTACATAATGACGTTTCGGGTACCAAGGTATTAAAATGAACAAGAAAGTGAAGAAAAATGGTGGTCTAATAATTTTTTTCCATGACTGTATATATATATATATATATATATATATATATATATGTTGTTAGATCCCCCAGTTTTGGTTCAGTCTCTGACTAGCAGAGTCTGTCACCGGGACCAGCTCTCCGTTTCTTCAGGTAAGAAGTTGCGGTCTAGGAGAGGTTCCTCGCTAGATTTTTCCTCAACTTATTTAGCTGGTGTCGAGGAGATACGCTAGCTCTCACTGCCTACTTCCAGACGTATACCCCGTTCCACTCAATAACTGTCCTAAGAGGAATAGCCGGGTGGCTCGAAGTCCAGCTATCGGTCACGTCTGTTAACGGCAGCTCTCCTCTTAAGATCTGGGCTCTTGTTACAGGCTAGGAAAACTTTAGTGGCTCGGACAGCAAGCCTCAGGGGTAGTTTGATAATATTATGACTAGAATAACCCATAAGAACCTGTGTGTTAGTGCAGAGGCATAAACAAGTCTTCAAAATCCTGGATACAGATGTAATGTCCACCACGACATCTTATGATAATTTTTATATTTATTAAAGCAGATTAGCAAGGTTAAGCAACAGCATTGCTTGGTTATACAAATTCTAATTCTACATAAAAAGGCAAATTAAAGCTGTGGCTTACTGATCGATCCATCTGGTTGGTTCAAGGACAGGCTGGTAGGCAATGTAGCACTTTTGCGTTCACAAGGCCGCTGGCAGTGAGAGAGAGAGAGAGCTCAAACGATCAGGCCTGCAGGTACGCTGATTCGGCCCCTCCTCCTTGCTAGCAGTGAGCTAGGGTAATTCCAAACTCCAAATTATATTCCTCCAGGGTTGGAAAAAATTGGTTAATCCGTTCTTGCGTCTTCTCGTGCCTGGGGAAATAAATCCGTTAGGTTTTTCCCTTGATGGTCTGGTCAGCTCCCTTGGTCCCAGCTAGTCCTGTTTCTCGAGACGCCCCAACGAAAGAACGACGATTTCTCTCTGTCTTCTCCTTTTATGTTATTCTCTCTCTCTCTCTTTCCCCCGTCCAGCCTTCCTCAGCCCAAAATGTCTCTCTTTTTGGCCTTTCACACTCTTGATTGGTTCTCTCACATTTGCATATGCATACATAATTTCCCCAAAGTCACATGCCACTTCTGATTGGTTATATCACATTTACAGAGGCGTGCATAATTTCACATATACTCCTTTTACATCATGCATAATTCAGTCATTGGTTTACAGATCAGCAGGGGCATTCACTTCCTTCTCCTTATTATGACATCATGCCATCACCAGACTCTTCCCAAGGTTAACTTGTTTACTTGGCCATATAGCTCGTTAAGCTAAAGCTTATCAGCTAACGCTAACCCTTTTTCTAACGATCTACTTATCAATGTATGTTCCAACGTTACGTTAACTGATAGATTGATTGGTTCGTATTTAATAACAGAATTTAGTAAATGATCTGCCGTCTGCAGCCCTCCACTCTGCCACTTCGCCAAGGGCACTCTGAGCTGCCACCCTTATCGCCATTTGACCCAGACACCTGGCCCCAGTGTTGTGTATGTGTGAAGTAACTTATGTTTACACTTACGCACTCTCTCCTGCTTCTGTTATGACTCCATAGCTCTGCCTACAGAATTGTTTGGGATAACCAGTTAATCAACAAGTAGCCTAATTTATCAAAACCTTAATTCATAATTCGTTCAATTTATTTCCCTCTATTTTAGCAGTATCCTCATGGCTAATTATTCTTTTCTTGGGACTTTTACCTTATAAAACCCCATATAATATTTATTCAGTTCTCATCCATCTCTACTCCTGTTTTGATAAACATAGCTGTTTGTTTTCATTCCACTGGGCACACAGTGACCCTCAGCAGCTCCACTCCTGCCTTTGTTTTGACTTAGAAGCTGAGTTGATTCCAACGTTTTCTCAGGGTCACTTGACACCCCCTCCTTGGAATAACTCAGCTTCTCACCCCCTGTCGTGGGCACAGACATGGTGACAAAGCCCCCCTCCATCTTCATCCTCCTTGCTGGCCGTCTGAGCCTGCACATCTTCGGGCTCGCTGGATCACATCTGGTCGCCCACGCCACGTTGCACACAGGGCCATCCTTCTATCACGTTCATAGTGTTGTCACTGACTGAAAATTCAATTACTGGGTAAAATGTCTGAGTACTGTCTAATGGTCTGAGTACTGAACAAACCCCCCCCCCCCATTTAATTCTACAGAAATCACAGGTAAAACGATCAATAATAACCACAAGTAAAGTTTAGTGAAGAATAGCTTAGATTAAGAATTTGATTACTGATAAAACATCACACACTCAGTTTACCAGAAATCACAGGAAAATAAACACATAACAATCACATCTCCTCATCTCCCAATCTCCAACCCCCTGCATTTTCAGAATCCACATCTTGTCTCGCATCTTCACAGTCTGCGATACCCCCCCCTTCCCCTAAATCTTCGTCCCTCCCCACGAGGTGGGGAGCGTCAAAGAGTCGGGGAATCCGGCCGGCATGGGAGGTGCAGATGACACAGCATTCAGCAGTGATTCCTCCTGTACATTGTTTGGTAGAGCAGGTGAGCAAACAAGCAAAGCAAATTAAAATTGGCTCAAGTTGTTAAAGAACCACAGTCCCAGAGCGACCTCTGAGCCAGACCATTCACAGGGCGATCTTCATTTCTCTCTTGTCCAACTTCAACACCTTCAGTATCAGTCCCGCTTTTTCATCCACCAGCAGGTCTTCTAAGATCCACTTTCCCTCCTGGAGGTCCTCCTCCTTAACTGTGATGTGCCCACACATCTATTGCATATAGGGCTATTTCCCATGGTTTTCTTTCCTTTCGCCTGCTGCCAGCTGGTCAGAGTCGCTCTTCATCACTTGGCATATACACGTAGTCCTTTTTCCGGTCCAAGGTCGTTTACCATATAGTTGCTGTTGCTCTCCTCTCATTTCCTCGAGCAACGGTTCATCAGCCTTGGTCTTGGTCTGGATTCTTCCTGATCTTCTGCTACGCTGTCCTGCACGCTGGACTCTTAGGGGAGGAATGGTCTCCCCACACCATGCAGCCGTCGTTAACTTCACTCCAGTCCAAGGTCTTCTTTCTCCTTCGATAAGATTCCTTTCTTCGCACAATGCAGTTTCTTCAGCCCTCTCTCCTCTCAGAGAGCTGAGGTCTTAGTCCTCATAACACAGTTTCTTCAGCCCTCTCTCGTCTCAGAGAGCCGAGGTTGTAGTTCTTATAATACAGTTTCTTCAGCCCTCTCTCCTCTCAGAGAGCCGAGGTCATTTCTCTTATAATGCAGGTTCTTCAGCCCTCTCTCGTCTCAGAGAGCCGAGGTCATTCTTCTTATAACCATCCCCTCATCAGTGGCTAGCCTGACATGGGATGGCGGGGTCCTCTGCCACTAGCCATCTTCGGTTCCTGGTTCCTTCTAGCTTGAAATTGGCAGTTGCTCCACTCCCTGGATCCCTCTCCTCTTCAATAACATCCTATTACTGTCTAGTATTTGCTGAACTATGTTGGTTTTCTTCTCCATGGCTTTCCCTGCCCCATAACCTAACATAGAGCGCAACAGTACCAACAGGTATTTCCTCTTTTTTTGTTATCTCACAGGACACGGTGATGGTCCAGCCTTCAACCCATTCCTCTTCCCCTGCATTGTATTGCCCTCACACCAACACAGTTTCGCAGAACATGGCGTATCTGGCTTCAGCGATCCAGAGCTGTAGCCTCTCCATTCCCTC
>JAGFBZ010000789.1:325000-330434 GCA_018398805.1 Hirundichthys speculiger | reverse complement strand
TGTTTCAGATCTCACCTTCTCGTCCTCCGGTAGGACTGTGATAACCAGGCAGGTGAAGATGGCTCACTTTACCGTTTGTCGTAATGTTTTTTTTGCTTGGGGTTCATGCTCTGGGTCTCTGAAAAGCACCTATGGACAATTTGTAACACAACAGATGCTTTAAACAAATAAAACTGAAATAAAAGTTAAAATTCAAGCTCTGTTGGAGAACACTGTCTTTCCTCCATGAAACAACGTTTTCCTGCTGGACTTGTGATCCAACACCGTTTTCTCCTCCACAGATTTCCAGGAGCAGCTCAGCAATGATTCTGCACTTGTACTTGGTTTAATTTGTGTATTACAATAATGAAATGACTTGCAGCATCAGCGTAGACCACTTTCACTGGATACAGAAGATGCTGATGAACAACGAGCTGTTGGGAGGGTAAATAAATACGACCCAGGCAGAATAATCCAACTCAATTATTTACAGCAAATACATTGTACCAACTACTGGAGTGATTTAATATTTAATAAGATCCAACAGTGTCTGCAGAGTTATGTAGAGAGGATATTAATTGAGAGCATTGCATACAAATGACTGCTTAAATGATTACAGAACAGCAGATTATATTTCATAGCATCACATAATGTGAGTTTCATACAATTTAACTGAATCAGAACTGAGAACGTTCATTAGGCCACATTTAGCACAACATACGTCCTGGAAATAACTTCATAATGGAAAATGAGTCATGTCTCTCTCTCTCTCTCCTTATCTGCTTTTAAATTTGTATTATTTCAAAACCACTATTCGTGTGAAGTCAGAGAAACAGTTGTTGACCGAAGCTTATTTGTAGAAATATTTCCATCGTGGTTTGTTTTGGAAACAGCATTTTCTGTCGGGGCCTCTGCTCCTCACACCTTCACCATATTTGGATTTCCTCCTGCTCTCCGTCTCTACCTCTCTCTCTCTCTCTCTCTGCTCTCGCTCATCATCTAGTCTCACCTGTTCTGTCTTTGTTTAAGCAGCTAAGCAACAGATTGTGCTGTGTCATCTCTACGTGCTCTCTCCAGCCGGTGTGTCTATGGATCCCTGGAAAGCCCTGACTTTGGTTGTGTTTTTTTCTTTTTAAATCTGCCTCCTATCAGTAATGATTTATCCTGATTCTGACCCTGAGCTGTTTCCTGATCATTGACTCTAATTTCTGGATGTTGGGTTCAAAGGAATCGTTAAAGGAAGTCTGTTCATTCACCTGAAGTACTACATCTCCCAAGATTCCTGTCTGCCACTCCTGAACCCAGAAGTATGGGATGCGGAATATAAATACTTGAGAACAGTTTTCAAACTGACATATTTTCAATATTTAGCTCATTTTCTTCACATTTAGCTCATTTTACACACATTTGAGACATAAATTATTTAAAAATTTGGTTATATGTGAACAAAAATGAAATGTTAAATCTAAATGTTAAATGTTAAATTTAACTCTAAATGTTAAATCTAAATGTTAAATGTTAAATCTAAATGTTAAATCTAAATCTAAAGTAAACAAATGTTAAATCTAAATCTAAAGCTAAATCTAAATGTTAAATCTTAAATGTAAATCTAAATGCTAAATCTAAATGTTAAATCTAAATATTAAATCTAAATCTTAAATCTAAATCTAAATCTAAATTAAATCTAAATATTAAATCTAAAACTAAATGTTAAATATAAATCTAAATATTAAATCTAAATCTAAATGTTAAATCTAAATATTAAATATATATCTAAATGTTAAATCTAAATGCTAAATTTAAATGCTTAATCTAAATGTTAAATCTAAATCTAAATGTGTCGCCGAGTGTAAAGCTAAATATTTAATATTTAGATTTACCATTTCATTTCTGTTCACATATACCCAATTTTTAAATAATTTGTGTGTAAAATTAGCTAAATGTAAAGAAAATGAGCTAAATATTGAAAATATATCAGTTTGAAAACTTTAATCAAGTTTTTACATTCGGCACCCCATACAGAAGTCTATTCAACCACACCTGCCCTGGATTCACTTCATCCACCAAAACCTGGAAAGAGTTTCTTCATGCTCCTGAGTAAGCCATGCCCTACCTCACCAGAGTTTTATTAAAGTTGATGAAAGTCTGCAGCAAGCTGTTCAAAGCTGAGGCAACGGAAACTACCGAGCAAAGGCTCCCAGCCCTGGCAACACACCTGAAGACGTTCATTAGACTGGCTACCTGCCTGAAGAGGTTCACCTGAGATGCCAAGGTCAGGAGAATAAATAGGATGTTCCCCAACAATCCTTCCAAGTTTTACCCTCAGAGGCAAGTTAGTTAGATGACAGATCCAACCGGAACGATACCAGAAGAGTTTTGGGAGAACTCTCATCTACGAGC
Organism: Hirundichthys speculiger; assembly: GCA_018398805.1. Lineage (NCBI taxonomy): Eukaryota > Metazoa > Chordata > Actinopteri > Beloniformes > Exocoetidae > Hirundichthys > Hirundichthys speculiger. The sequence continues at coordinate 328,055 of JAGFBZ010000789.1, read as the reverse complement.
AGAACCCGGTGACCTCCCAGAACGAGACCCAGTAGTGATCACAAAGGCAAACGTTCAAGAGAACGTCAAAGATGAAGATGTGGACATGATTAACGCCTGCTGAAGAAGCTAACCACGCCGCACGAATGCCTCGCAGCGACAAACGGGGCAGCTGCTGAGGTCAGGCACCCAGCCAGAGTGGTTAACCCGAGGCCCGGCAGCCCTCATGTTTGTCACTGGATTCTTTAGGTTTATTTCTGTTTTATGTCTGACAAGCAAAATGGGAGAACAAAGAGGACTCACTGTACAGAAACACTATCTGCTGCAATATCAAATTACATATTGTTAAGATTTAGAATTAACCATGTAGATTTTAACTTGTTAACTGAAACTTAGCATGAAGGAATGCTGTGAGTTTCTCAGCTCAGGTTTACGACTTGATTACTGCAACATCCGCTCGACCCCCATCACCAGTTTGAAACTGCTGGAACAACAGTTGTTGATTTACCAGGACTGTGTGACTGGACCATCTGGACCTCCTAGACAAAGGGCCATTAAACTCAGAGGAACTAAGGACACGCCTTCTCTGGACCCTTAAAAGATGAACAGAAATAACTTGAAGCGTGCATTTTGTTTATGGAACCATCTCGGTGATGTTGTGAGCAAGTGTACCATCGGCCGATTAAAATATTCTGCATGGCATAATAATTCTTTGTATACATGATTGTATTAAATTCTTGATTGATCTTTGCTTCTAGATTTGTCATTTAGGCACCAGATAAAAAGAACACGAAGAGAGAAACTTTCAATATCTAACTTGTTTTCCAATATGAACATATGTAACATCATGTAGAAACAGCTTCCCCAACCTTTATAATAATTGATATTAACTTTGCACATAATTGTAATAATATATGCCACAATTCCATTCTTTGATACTCTGCCAGTCAACATTTAAAATGTTAAATTTGTACATCTGAATAAAGATTCACGGATTGAGAAATGCTTTGAGACGTGGACAGTCATTTCAGATAATCAAATGGACAGAGTTTGGCTTTTATGTGGCTAGCATTTAAATATTTTATGTTTTTATACAGTTACAGTGTACTATCTGAGTATATTAAAGCTAAACTATGATTTTAAATACATAAATAATCTCTTATGCAGGGGCGGACTGGTAATCTGTGCATTCTGGAAAAGTCCAGAACGGCCGTCGGCCCCCGTTCGATAACCAAAAATTTCAGTCTCTCCAGCAGGGGGCACTAAGACGATCATTTATCAGATAAAGGCCTAAAAACCAACAAAGCAGACTTAACATTCGTTTCTGTCTATAGAAAGATGGCTAGCAGAAAACACAAGGAAAAAGGTGGATGGGAAAAGTTAAAACTAAAGAAAGTCAAGTAAGTTTGAGGGGGAGAAGTGTTTTCCATTTTGGCACTATTTATCTTTGTCTTCTCTTTTGTGGTGCGTGATGGTGCAATGTCTGTGGAATAGGCTAAAAATGTTGTTTAAAGGGTGATTGGTTGAATGGTACCCTAACCGATCACAGCAGCATTGCAGGGGGGATTTAATTTTAAAAATCATTATAATGCCAGAGTCCTACAATAGTATTGGCTCGGTGGTCTAGTGGTTTGTGGGTTCAGTTTCCAGTGTTGTAATATGTTGTTGTGTTACTTTTTTGCCATTGCTTTCTCTCTATCCAATAAAAATCTTTTAGAAAGATGCTGATATGACATATAAAACATAACCTGCTAACTACTGCTGACCAGATGGTGAATAATCAACTCTCTTGAGTTCATAAATGTGTAAATCTGATTCTGATGGAGTCATGAATCTCACCACATGTCACTGGTTATGAGGCATTATTTATGTTTACATATCAGAAAATGTTCATTTCATACCAAAAAGGGATGTTTTAAATAAATGTATGGTTTATAAAACTATTTTGTCATCTTTGACTATCTTTGAGTATTTTTGCAGTATCAACAAGAGGCTGGTAGGGTTTCCTCTTTTTGGGTTAACTTAGCATAATATTAAAACTATAAAATGTGTCAAGCAGGCTAATTCTTACAAAGAATAGACCTAAAAGGCTAAAAATGGGATTTAGGAAAACCAAATCTGTATTCTTCTTGTCTGTAGTCTAGGTATCAAATAATATGTTTATCCAAAGCTTTAGAATTTTAGAGGTACAGCGATCCCTCGCCAATTTGTGCTTTAAGTTCCACGGTTTTAGTTATTCGCTGATTTTTCAGAAATATATAATATAATAAAAAAATCAAGAAAAAAAATCGCAGAAACATCACAGGATGTTGTGCGCATTCTCTCACAGCGAAGAAATGCTGTGAGCCAGCCTGGCCCCTTTAAGAAGGTAGCCTTATGGGTAATGGAGTGGCCTTATGGGTAATGGAGTGTGTGTCGTGGGACGGCAGAACGAAAACGGGGTTAGATGAAAAGTGGAGTGAGCATCAACAACCTGTGTGATGTTACAAGTTTTCTGCAGTGCCAGAATAAAGTTGCTCGTTCCATGCAGAGAAAACCGGACTTTTTCTTTTGTTGTTGTTAGCGTGTTAGCTGCTAATTACGAGCCAAAAATAGCACAATACCAGCGGTTTCTTTACTACGGTTCAGAGACCAGAGGCTGTGAAGGAAACAGAAAGACAACAGTTGAGCCTTTGTCTTGTTTTGCTGTAGTGCCTCGCTACTTTTTTGGGGTTTTTAAACATATTTTAATCACATTATTGAGGCTCGGGGGGCTCTGGCTCCAGTTCGCGGATTTTGATTTTCGCGAAATATAAGGCATCACTGTATAAGTACAGGTTTAATTCCAAGTAATGCTCACAAACAAATGTTAATCAAGAATATGTGATATAGATATAGATTTTTTTTTTCTGTCTAAAATGCAAACATATAAGTAACTGTGAAAAAGCAGTATAAAAGAAAATGTTTATGTTCATTTTTGTTTTGGAGATGCAAGTGATGCTTAGTCGTTCTTTAATATTAGTGTTCTTGAATAAACAATCATAAATAGTGTGGGTGTTTCTTAGTCCCAGTCCGTCCCTGCTCTTATATAAAAGGG